>SCHK01254068.1:213-24622 GCA_004124795.1 Poropuntius huangchuchieni
GTGCAGCACAACTGTTTTCATAATTGATAATAATAAGAAATGTTTCTTATTATCAGCATATTAGAATGATTTCTGAAGGATCATGTGACACTGAAGACTGGAGTAATGATGCTGAAAATTCAGCTGCGCATCACAGAAATAAATTACAGTTTAACAGATATTCACATAGAAAACAGCTATTTTAAATAGTAATAATATTTCACAATTTTTACAGTATTTGCTGTATTTTTGATCAGATAAATGCAGCCCATGACTGTATAAAAACAACTTACTGTATAGACATTTCCTGCGTTTTATTATTATTTTTTCATGGATGTGTTCATGTAGATGTTTAGTTTTAGACACTTTGGGAATCTTTTCTTCACTCTTTCACTCTGTACCGTACAGACATCATCTGTATATCATTTCCCTCAGTGATACTGAGCTCTTCAGATTGAACCCAACTCTCCCAGTGAATGTTTCTGGGCTCTTTTTGAATGTCGAATGCAGTTCTTTTGATAACACCGACTTCTTTTGATTGTATCTGTCTTTTTTTCCATCTTCTGAATGTGTTTGGATTGTAAGACGAGGCACAGCAGATCTCCAGTTTTAAGAGTGTGTGAATGTTACTTTCTTCTTCTTTTAATGTGTGATCAGTTTGATTATAAACAGAGATGTTTCCATGAGAGAGACGGTTTCAGAGCGAACAAACAAATAAACTTCCGTTTCAGACATCAAACGTGTCTCACATGTGCCAGTTATTATATCTTTACAAATGACATCTTTATGATTTATTGAGTCTGTTTTCACTTAAAACAGATTTATCTGCGGATGACGGTTTAATGGCCGTCAGAAATACTCCTTAAGCAGTTATTTTAGCTGTGTTTTGTTTACAGTTATCATAAATCAGGTTATATGGTGATATATCTGTGAAAGTTCAATACTTCACCATTAAAGAACGTCACGTGACGATGTTTAAGTAGAGACGTCCTTCTGAACATGATTTAAAACACAAACGTCAATCAAGAAGAACAACATGAGCGATGTGTTATTGATAATCCATGTGCGGAGGAAGAGAAAACATTGATCACCGTTATAGAAAAACATCCTTTTTTATATTCTGACGTCATAATGGCATCATGCACTTCATGCTTACATAAAATTGCTTTGCTATTAAAAGTAATAGTGACACAAAGGACAAAAAAACAAACAACACACACACACACACACAACATATTCACCAGTTTTTTTTCTGTCTAAATATATATACACACACATTGATTTTTATGTTAAATATAAATACAGTTGTGTATGTTAAAGTTAGTTTGTTTTATGTGTCCTGCTGTCAGAGCGCTCAGCTCGCGTGTCTTCTTTGACCTTTGACCTTTGTTCCTAAAACAAGGGGTCAAAGTTTAAACAGAATGATGTAACAGCGCATCGGCTTTGTCTCTTTAGATCAGTGGTGTCCGCACTTTTTAGTACGAAGGTCCAAAAATCAAGTTTGATTCAGGGCCGTGGGCCAATATTACATGTTACTTTATATCCAAATGTATTGTATTAAAATGTATTAAATTTTTTAAAACTTAGATAATTCAAGAAAAAATTAAAGTACATTTTTAAATAATTTTTAAATAAAATCAACTTATATTATTTTTATTTTTTACATTTTAATGGTAAAACTTTACCGTTAAAAACTTTAAAAATTTACTTTGTGGTATCATCTAAATTTTCAAGTAAAAAAAAAAAGTATTTGATATGACTGTATTTGTAAGTAATTGAAAGTAATTTGGTTTTTTTTTAATGCAAGACGCTAAAAGTGAATAGGGTAAACATGTTAACTAATAGACATCAACATACTTCCACAGTTAATTGATTGCATTCAGAATAGCAAACCCTTTTTGCATTACAATTTTTCTGAAATGTTATGTTTAAGCATGCAAATGAAGCATTGTCTAATTAAACATGCACTAATTTGCCAAATTTCTTTTTTATCACTCCATAAATCAGAAAATACTGACAACAGACAGAAAAAAAGACATTTTCACCATGTTTTCAGGATTAAAATGTTACATAAATGAGTGTAAATGATAAGTAAATGAACCCCACAGTAAAAATCTTCAAAATATAGATAGGAATAAAACTGTAAATACAGAAGTAAATATAAAAGTGCAATAAAACAACCTTTAAAATGTGTATTTTAGATGTTTTCTTTCCACTAGTCTGAAAAAAAAAGGATCAACGGCCCAAAATCTCAAAATTGACCAGTGCATGAAAAAACAATGGCTTTGCCTGCGTGTAGTGTTCTGCTTTAATGACCAGATCAGAAACGGCAGAACTGCAGTGAATTTTCTCCAGTGTTTATCGCAGTGAGACGTGTCTTTTCTCTTCATTTCACCACAGACAGACAAACAGACAGACAGACAGACAGTACAATACAGCTTTGTCTAAGTCTTGTGTTAAAGCAGACGCTTTGTTTCGTATAATTTCATTTGTGCGCTGCACATTTCTGCCGTTTTGTGTTTCTTGTGTTGGTGATTCATAGAAAATCAATTTGGGGAGAAAAAAGGAAAAGCAGCACATTTGCCTTTCTCTGCTCCTGAAGATTTCGCACATTTTCCTCTTTTATGATTCATGATGTTTTTAAACTAAAAACCAAAGCTTGTAAATGAATGGTGATATAATAATATTTATAATAATGTCAAACATAATTAGAGTATATAGCCCTATCGGCTTTTGCTGTAATATATGTGCAATGGAAGGGATTTTATATAACACATCTAGCTATTATTCTTATAAGTGAAAATATCTGAATAATGAGAGTCGTCTGCTGGTTGCATGGAATAAAAACAGATTTTTGTTTATTAGAAAGGGTTTAGTTTAGGCTCTGGGATTATTCAGTAAATGAATATGGTTTGGTTTGTCATCTCAGACGCTCTGATGTTCATCAGCGGTGACATAAACATGATTGTACAGAACACTGTTTCTGTGGTTCTGAGCAAAAGATAGAAATGCAAACCAGCTTCAGATAATCAATACACACTCTCTCTCTCACACACACACGGGCCTGCTGAGAGAGCAGGGAAAAGTGCTCATTTCTCCTGCAGAGTGTCAGAAAAGCACAAGAATGGGACAGACAGATGTGTGTGTGGTCTTTACAACAGTAACTGTTTTATAATAGTGTTTATCCCTGAATGTTTTGATTTCAATTTCAGTAAAACACAGCATGATTTATTCCATATTTTCAACCATTTTAGATGATTAAACATTTTAACTACAATTTAAAATAGTATGCATTTTTGTCACACACACACAACAAAAAAATTGCATAATTTAAATTTAACTACATTTAATATACTCTATATATACATAAAGTTCACACACACACACACACACACACACACACACACACTATTGGAATACGTTATATTTTATTTTATTTTTTCATGAACGATGAATTGTTGATTATGTTTTATATATATGTTTTATTACAAGGTCTTATTTTTATTTTGTTTTATTTTTGTAGTGAGATTAATCACAATCATTCAAAATGTCAAAATAATTAAAATATTTCCAAATGTAATTTTTTTGTAGCCTATATGTGTATGTATTGTTGTCATATATTTATTAAATTAAATTTAAAAAAAAAAATAATATTCCATAAATGTATATATATATATGAAATATGTTGTTTTGTTTTAGGTTTGTCCCCCCATTATTTTCATTTAGTCCATTTTGGATTATTAGTTATATGTTATATTTTTTATATTAAAATCCCCTCCCCCATATGACTTTATAATGCTGTTTTTATTTAATTTTCTTTAGTACATTTTAATTATGAAAACCATAGAAAATGTCAAAACTCAAGAGCTAAACAAAGTATTTTTTACAGAAACACCTCAAATATTTTAGACTGCTGTATAGCTTTTTTTTCACATGCATTAGTTCATTTACACACAGATTTCTATTATATTCCATTTATTTGGGTTTATATATAAGAGGAGTGTTTCAGCGTGAGGTATCAGTGGCGTCGTCCACGCGTGTTTGCTCGTCTTTTCATGGACACAATGAGGTGAACGTGTCAAGGGTTAAAGGTCACGGTGCCTGAAACACAGCAAGCAAAATACAGCCTTTCAGCAACAGAGATCGAGACATGATGAAGATATCATGGAGGAATACGCAACAGATACCACACTGAAGCGTTCTTCTAGAGAAAACACAATCATTAAAGCACTTCCATGTTAAACTGCTCACACATGCAAAGCAAGAGCAGTTATTAATTAACCCTGAACACTCAAAACAATCAATATGATCATCAGAGACACTCTGCACCATCACACACACTTTCACACAGACCTCCTCAGTTAACACTGGTTTACGAACATAGCATACAACATAAAAATAAAATGTTTTTTTTCTTCATCATTTTCATTTTAGATTTTTGGTTATCATTTAAATAACTGTAGTCGAATTATTTAATTTTAGCCCCCTTTTTTTCCCCCTTGCATTGTTTGACATCCTTGTTCCAGTGATCAGGTTATTCTGAGAGGTCAAATGTCAAGGGTCACATGATCTCCTGTGACCTTTCACTCAGCGTTTCAAATCTGCCTCTTTAAAATCCCACAAAAATCTCAATGTAACAGAGCATTAAACCTGAAATCTTCATTCCCAAAGAATGACCATAAATATTTAGTCGCAAAGCGATGTCATTATTCGAACAACAAAATAATGTGAATAACTTTATTTAATCACGTGACGAAACAAAACAAAACAAACAGACTACTCATGTCGTGCACTTTAAGAAGAATAAAACCACGGACAAAAGGTAGGCTAATGTTATGTCAGATAGCTATTAACGTCGTGTTGTGTTTCTAAACCCTTTATGAGCTTACATTAAATCTTCAAAATGATTTAAATAGTTTCAAATGTAATTTTTCAACTGTTTAAGGTTCACTAACCGCTATGAGTGTTTAATTTGAAATAGCTCATTATTAAAAGAAATCGTGACCCTTTTGTAAATGCAACAGAATTGTAAGTGATTTATAATTAAAATAGCGAATAAATGATCATCGCATGTGAGTTTTAAAATGATCTGCATGACTAATTTCTGTCTGATTTTTCACATTTAAAAAAAAAAACGCGAAAATTGCATGAATTAATGCCGCATTCTGATCACAAAGCTCTCACTAATCTATTAGGCCTACATTATTCAGAACATTATTGTCATGTGATGTGAGATATGACAGATTTACATGCCTGTGAAACTACGTGCTTCAGTCCAACATAATTAGAGAATTAAAAATAAAAATAATCTGAGCACCTGTTAAAGCATTTCATGCACGACAAGATCCGAACAACAGACTCAAACCAACTGCCTTCAGTGTGTGAGTGTGTGTGTGTGTGTGTGTGTGCGTTTTCTGAAAGTCTCGTGACGTGTAAATTCACCACAGACTTTCAAATGTCTTTTAACTTTTAAAAAGCGATTTTGTTTAGTTTTGTCATATAGGTACAAATCTCAAGGCCCCTTGAGACACTGGACGTTTATTTCAGTTCGTCGCATTAAAATCATCTTCATTTCAAGTAAAATATAATAATGTATAATAGGTAATGCATAATATTAGGCTAATAATATAACTAGCTAGCTACAATAAAAAATAAACTATAAAACAATAGTAATATGCTCCACTTAGATCTGGAAGGCTAATTATTGTTTTGCTTGACATCAGTATTATATAGATATTTTATGTAAATAAAATTCACACAATGAGGATATTTGCAGCCAACAAAATGACATTAATGCCACGACATGCCTCTCGGCTGAACATGTTTCTATTCAAATTAAATGACATTTTATATATGCAAAATCACTGAGAATATCAGAAAACAAACCTCATTTTTGTAAAAGTTAAAAAGTCCAACCAAAAGTGTTTAGTAACCGCAGGTTAACGTTATGTTCGCCGAGCCCAAAAGACTGTGTTGTCATAATTACAGCTGCGGCGCAATACAAATATTAAACGGCTGTAATAGCCAAAACACCGGTTGAATTTTTCCGTTCGTCTCGACACTAATTCAGACGGATCTCTGTAATGTGATTTGTGACGCGCCCCTCCTGCAACGCGCCGCGCAGGTTCGGATAAAAGCGCGTTTACGACCAAAAGAAGCGCGTTTCAGCCGCGTTTAACGCTGGAGGAAGGTCAGAGACTTACCGAGAGCCGCCGGATCTCTGCACGCGCCCCGAACAGATGCAGCGCAGGACGGTAACGGCAGCATCATGGGGTCCGAGGCGCATTGATTCTGATCAATAGTGCTGCACTTACACAGCAGATGGCCAGAGAGCGACAGAAATGAGGAAAGACAGGGCGAGAAAAAAAAAAAAAACACACACACACACACACTGTCCCAATCGAAGAGTCACTCGGGCCTCTTCAGCTTTTAGCTTGCAAGAAGAAATTATGCATCACTGTAACAAACTGTAGTGCGTTTCATTTACACTTAATCCATTCAGATGAACGCAAAATCAGTTAATCTCATCACATCATCACACGTTTGCAGTGAAACTAACGCGTTTTGTTACTGTAAGTCTTTATAGTCTACATTATTGTGTTTTTTTTTTATTTGAAATACAAACATTAATCAGAGTAGGCTATTTAGCAGTTTGATATTGCAATCAGCAATCAGATGCATATCAAAAATCTCACAGAAAACAAAAATTGATTTTAATAGCATTAGATTATCTTTATTAATCCTCAGATTTCACAAGGTTTAAACCCTAGACTAAAATGTAATTCTGAGTTGTTTCAACTGAAAGAAACTTGCACTGACTGATCTTAAAATATATCAGTGCCTTGTCTTAAGATGCACACTAGTAATGTTTTTTTAAGGCATGTTAAATAAAATTACTTAAATGTCCTAATTGAACTATATGGCCTAATCCTGCAGTCTAAAGTCTGTCTGTGAAACCAGGCCTTTGACTTTTAACTGTTTAATGTTGATTTTTAATATTATATTTTTGTCTTATATACTGAGAGGCTATTTGATCATTTTAAATTTATCTGCATAGGCCAGTAAATATGCCCACTTGACTATTAAGAATAATGATTTATCATCATTATGTCATCTGTTTGTAGCCATTTAATGAAACATGAAGTAATTTCTACTTCATTTTCTATTTTTAAGTCAAATTAAGTGGCCCACAAAGTGTAAATTAATTTAGCAATTTTTGACATTTTTCTTTATTTTTTTTTTTTACAATTTAGAAAATTAGAAAACAATTTATAAAACATGCAACAGTTTTATCAATGCATAATAGGTATATTTTCTGTTTTCATGTGTTTTGGTGATTTTAATGTAAATGTTGTGAAAAGTGTTTTTAGGTTCTAAAAAAGCCTAAAAATACTGTTAAATAATGTAGAATAAAAATGCTAATTGCTCTAAATAGAACTATCACAAAAAATCGCTCTTTTTTTAAAGAGTGAACGTTTGTAAATTTGCGTTTTAAGTGAGTTTGGCGTTTAGACTTTTACATGCATTTAGAAAGAAAACAACGTCCACGTTGGAGACTCTCTCTCTCTCTCTCTCTCTGTGTTTCTCTGTTTCTCTCTCTCTCTTTCAAATATCGATTTTCTTTGACATGAATAAGGGCCTTTTTCAGTCAGTGATTCTTCGCATTATAGGTGGAGTGCGCCAAAGCGAAGCAGCACAAAAGCTCGCGCAGAACATCAGAGCAGGAATCAAGCTCGTGCATCTCCTGCAGCAGGTATACAGACACTTTTCCTCCAATTTGTGGCAGCTGAAAGAGGCTTGAGGAGGACACTGGGCCCCCTGCACCTCCTGCTCCTCCTCTGACAGCTGATCAAAAGAAAAATAGGTCACGCTTTTCAGACTTCTGTCGCTCATCCTTAATTACAGTCGCTTTAAACAAAAGCAACATCTGCGCATCCTCCAAACAAAATAGCAACCGGCATTCGAGAAATCTGTTACTTCTGAATCACTGCAAGCCGGATCAGACCATAATGCGCGTGAAAGAAGTTACTGCGCGAGCGGATTGATCGATTTAGACTGAGGAGCTCTAACGAGAGAAGGATATGACCTGAGCTTTAAAACAAAAATTTAAAAAGTAGCCTACACTTCTTTTGTATTTCTAGAAGTCGTGCACCGCAAATTCTGATTCTTTTTTAGACATTAGAATTTAACGCGGTGTAAAATTGTGTTTGGAAACAGAATAAAGCCTTAAAACAACCCTAGCAAAATTTTACAAATACAAACAAATGAGTGTGTGTGCATTTATATTTACAGAGCCCAAAATTAATATGCATAATTAATTTTGTAAATGCAACGCATGTAATGAGGAAGAGTTAAATTAATGGTTAATTCGCAGAAAACAGGGAACAAGACAACATTTAAACCTATGTGCAGGTGTTCAGTGTTTAAATTCAATGAATGAAATCAGATAGATAGATAGATAGATAGATAGACAGATAGATAGATAGATAGATAGATAGATAGATAGATGGATAGATGGATGGATAGACGGATAGATAGATATTGATCCATCGAAGTAAAAACAAAAAAACAAATATTCAGTAATTTGCATGACGACGCACAAAATAGATATTTCGAATTTATTATTTTTTTTTTTTTTCAAAAAGTATTAATGTGTACACTTTAGGTACTAAAATGTAACTTTAAGGTAGGCTACTAATATATGCCCTTTGGGGGTTGCTAAATATGGTTCAAAGATATGCCGTTTACCCCCTAGTAGCTTTTTTCCTGAGAGTGTACGGTTACATTGCAGGATTTTGAATACACCCGTTCATGCGATTGTATTTTTGTGTTGTTTCGTGGAGGATGAACGGGATAAACGATGCGTTTGCGATGACAGCGAAGCGCCCGTCTGACGCGCGATTCCAGATGCACAGCCAGCGACTCCGAACGGCTTCGTGGAAGCGACAGCGATTGGCCAGAGGCGCGCCGGCGAGGAACGCGATTGGACCGCCCGCGCGTCAATCAAGGCCGAATCTCCTCCCCTTTCAGCAGGGTCGGGTGCGCGCGGAGCAAGCCCACCCCAAACACCTCCAGCTGCCCAAACAGAAGACGCAGGAGGAGTAGAGGGCTCGGACATGGGGAGAAATCAGCACTGGCCCGTATGATAGAGATCGGTGTTTTTTATTTATTAAAAAAGGAGGAAAAAACCCGAGAGGCCTTAGGAGAGAGAGAGAGAGAGAGAAGGGGGAAAAAAAGAAAAACAAATACGGAGAGAAACCCATCCCTGGCACAAAGCTGGACATAAATCAATGGACTGAATGAAGACTGCCTATAACGCCTATCGATGCCTGGCCAAGGATTTGGATGCGTACGCCATGAACCCAGAGATGACAATGGACATTGGCAGCCTCAGCCATGAGCAGGACTTGATGAGCAGCCACAGCCCCCATCACAACCGCAATCCGGGGGCTTCCTTGCGGATACACCAGGATCTGACCGTGGCGCCGTCGCGCTCCGCGATGGTCTCCAGCATGGCTTCGATTCTGGACGGCGGCGGCGGCGGCGCGGGAGGAGAGTACCGTCCCGAGCTTTCGCTGCCGCTCCATCACGCCATGAGCATGCCCTGCGACACCTCCCCGTCCGGGATGAGCGGCACCTACACCACCCTGACCCCTCTGCAGCCGCTGCCGCCGATTTCCACCGTGTCCGACAAATTCCACCATCCGCACCATCACCACCATCACCACCAGCGTTTCTCTGGGAACGTGAGCGGCAGCTTCACCCTCATGCGGGACGAGAGGACTCTACCAGCCATGAACAACCTCTACAGCCCCTACCACAAAGACATGAGCGGGATGGGGCAGAGTTTGTCCCCTCTGGGCAACGGCTTGGGCTCCATCCACAACGCGCAGCAGACGCTCCACAACTACGGCGCGCACAGCCACGACAAGATGCTGAGCTCCAACTTCGACGCGCACACTGCCATGCTGGCCAGAAGTGACCAGCACCTCTCCCGAGGCCTCGGTGGCCCCGCGGCGGGCATGATGCCGCACCTCAACGGGATGCACGGGCATCCGGGCCACCCTCAATCCCACGGGCCCGTGTTGGCTTCCAACCGGGACAGACCGCTCTCCTCCTCCTCCTCCTCCGGAGCGCCGGGCTCCGGCTCGGGGCAGCTCGAAGAGATCAACACCAAGGAAGTGGCGCAGCGTATCACGGCCGAGCTCAAGCGCTACAGCATCCCGCAGGCCATCTTCGCGCAGCGGGTGCTGTGTCGCTCGCAGGGCACGCTCTCCGACCTGCTGCGGAACCCCAAACCCTGGAGTAAACTCAAGTCCGGCCGCGAAACGTTTCGCCGCATGTGGAAGTGGTTACAGGAGCCCGAGTTTCAGAGGATGTCGGCCCTTCGGCTTGCAGGTAAGACAAGGTATCTGCTTTTGAACATCTTCTGTGGCGATTTTTAGGCATTTATCGCGCGGCGAAACAATGTATCGCTCCGCTTCCGTTTTTAGTTTCCCCGTTCTTTATTTACTTTTGTTGCAAGTGCATGCTTTGGAAGAGCCGCTTCGCTCTCTTTTCTCTCTCTCTCTCTCTCTCTCTCTCTCAGCTAAAGAAAGCTTTCAGAGAGGTGCTGAATAGGGATGCGTTGGTAATTACTGGACTGTTATTCCCCTCCTGCCCCTCTACATCAGGCGTGTTGCCCCCTCTAGCGATGGGCGGCGCAGGACCCCCTTTTCCTTTGTTCGGATGAAGAAAAAGCAAGACTTGAATTTTGTAGTTTGGCGTGCGAGGTGTCAGGGACGGTGTCTGTTGTTGAAGAGCATCCTATCAGTGCATTAAAATAAAAGCTTGGTGCCTATTGATTTTTCATTTATAGGGTGATGCACAATTATTCATTGAAATAATGGACAGCTCTGATGCCTCGTGCATTGTGCAACACAAGTGTGCGAGACTGTGCATTAACTTCAGCTCAGAAAAACACACCAACTGTGCATCCCTCGCTTAAAGAACAGTGCATCTGAGTGTCAGCACAAGGTTGTTTATCTATAGTGTGTGTTGGAGCTGTTAAATCACATACCGAAACATGAGCATCTTTGTCAAAACATGCCATCATTGATTCTTTGCATATAATGCGTTCAGCTAATGAAATGCACTATGTGATCGGCCTCAGAAGCCGATTGTTTTGTCAAGCAAACAAATGCATTTTCTTTCATCAAGAATGCCATTTTAAGCAGAACTGTGCTTTGAGATGTTGGCGTAGGCGCTTTAATGCTGTTTCCCTGCAGGGCTCTGGTCTCACAGATGGCTTTGGGTTGGGGGGAAGGTATTATGTGATCTGCAGGGGAATTGAAAAGAAGAACAGAGGCTGCAGCGGCTCGATGAATTATTGATAGAAATCTCTGCGTGACCCTCAGCTCAACGCACAAAACGTCACCTTGTCTTGGGTTAAACAGGCAGAGATGTGCAGCCCGGCACCTGCCTTTTGTTCGGCGTTCTGGAGGAGAGAGGAGACGCAAATAATGAAGCAAAAATAGGCTGTTAGAAGAGTTGCACGTCATGACATCAGAAATGTCTGACCCAGAGAGAATTGCATGGCCGCTTTGTTTTCATGCTTGAATTTCATGCATGTGAATGTTGACTCAGAGATACACTCTTAAAAATGAAGGTTTCACAGAGGTGCTGAGAAGAACACTTTACAATTCTAAAGAACCTTTTGTAGAATTCCATTGATTTAGAGGTTCTTCATGGAACCATTAAGAACCTTTCGTTTTGAGTTAAATTTGTAACTTCTTGCATATTAGTCAGTGTAATGTAATGCTGAACAGATGATAACTGACTTTAGATTCAAATTATTTTCATATTAGGGTTACAGTGGGGTCCAAAAATCACCAAAGACAACAGTTGATTTAAACAAAACATTAAAATATTCTACTTAGCAATACAATTTTTTTTTTTTTTTTTTTTTTTAGCTAACTATTTGAATTTAAGTAAATGAGTGTCATTCATGTGACTCTTTGTATAGATTTCCTTGCTTTGATTGAAGACGTTAGTTAGTAATCATGATCTTCAGGCTTTGCACTTTTAGAGTCCAACTTGTCATTAAAGTCATTTTATTAAATGTTATTTAGATAACGTAGAAAATGTAAAAAAAAAAAAATATATTTTTTTTTTTTTGAACCCCATTACTCATAGGTATATAGCGATTTAATGACTTATTGGTCTTCTTTAAGCATAGCAGTGCAGGTGCCTGATGTCACAGGAGAAAACGAGCCTGTCTTTGCACTATTAATTTAGTCAAATCAAACGTGACGTCTGACTGGACCTCATTCCAGTCACACGGCGCAGGCAATCAGCTATCGAGACGAACCTCGGCCTGTGCCGTCCGCCACAGATAAACAACTTTATTAAGTAAATGATCAAAGGGGACAAGCGCTGTTATACGAGTCAGGACAGAGGAGATTGAAAAAGAGCCAGTGCTGGAGAAACACCGGGTCCCGGCCCGTAAATAAGAGCACTGGAGATGGATAAATATACCTCCAACCCATGCCAGACTGCATTCGGAGAGACGTCTCTCCTGATTTGGGCTTCTGCAAATGACTATTTCACTTTCCAATTGAAGACAGACAGGGAAGATATGAAATACTGGAAAGTCTGAGAGCACTTTGCAGTTTTGTCATTTAATACAAAATGTTTATTTACAAAGTATATTAACAGAATACCAGTTTGAGTGAAAGTTGAAATGAAAAATTAGTTGCATTAGTGCATTGGAGCAACAAAACCTGATAATCTTGTTCTCCATCATGAAAGAGCATCTTGAGGATCTTCAGGAAATCTGACCATCTGTACAAAGAGTCAGATGATCAATGACACTCATTTACTGACATTTGATCCTAATGTTGCAACGACTCGAATATTTCTTCATTTTCACATCATTTGCGTTTTTTTTAAATATCCAAAAACTATTTACAGGTTTGCATGAAAAAATCCCAGATTTTCAATTTGGATGTTACTGTAAATTATTGTTTATTTCCAGATCCCAGATTTTAATTGTGGTTTATATCATTATTTATGCATTTGCATGGAATTTTTTTTTTACATTTTCAATGTGGTCTCAGATATTTAGTGACCTATTGAGACATTTTGACACCACTGTAAATTATTGTTTATTTGCATGTTTGCATTAAAAAAAATGTGGTCTTAGACATTTGGGCACCACTGTATGTTATATAGTAACGGTTGACCGATATGGGTTCTTTAATGGCAAATGCAATACCGATATCTACAGAAGAGGTTTGCCGATAAACGTCGATGTACATGATAACCGATAATGGTATTTTAGCAATTTAAATCACTATAAAATGATACATTTTTATTGCATAATATGAAAGTCTCTTAAAAATAGCAATTGAACGTTATCAGTTTTGTAGTGCTTAGTAGACTCCAAATGACCTGGCCGATATATCGGCAAGTGATTAGTTAGAATGTCTAGTTGGGATATGTATACTGTCACAATGAGGTTGTGTCGGATGTATGAATTTGTAAGATTTGAATATAAAGTGAAAGCAAAGAGGCATAACAAAGGCTATAATCAGCAAGGATTTTAATTCTGGGCCAATCGGGCATCATGTTGTCAGTGTATTGTTTTCTGGACTTCTCAAAGGGCAGAACCAGGACAAAGAGATCAAACTCCCAGGCCAGCGCTGCTGTTTATTTTCGTCCTGTCGTTCAGTAATGTGTGTGAGTTATGTCACTTTCTCAAACAAATATGTGTTGCTGAACGACGGCAGATCGATGTGGGTAATCTCTTAAAGATTAAAAGGGCATTAATGCTGGCAACAATAACATAAACGTGTGCACCCAGTTCGCATTGATCTGGAATCCGATCCGGACTTGTTCCAGTAAAGCTGACGCTGGAAGAACGTTCCCAGCAAGCCGACTGACTCTGAGCTAAAAAGACTCCTGGTGGGCTATTCTGAGCTGTGCTTGTTTAAAAGGATCATTAAAGCTGATGAAGCCGCCCGGATGAGACGTGAAATCAAGGCATAACCAAGCGTAGATGTTTTCCAGAGGATGTTTAATCACTCCGGCTCTGTGTGGAGGAGGCCGGCGTTAAAACGATGCGCCCGGTGACCTTCACACAAAGACCGGGGCGATGCGACGCGCCTCGCGGCTCCAGAGAGGACGGCGTCTGATAATTCTAATGGCTTTGCGGTGCTTTGAGGGACCTTTTAGTGATGAGATTCTCTTCTCAACCCAATAAGTGTGTAACACGGGCCAAGAGAGTGAAATAATCCAGGCAGGAATATGATTGGGCCCGACTGGTTTATCAGATACTCTTGTTATTGTGGTCAAGCTGCTTTTGATTCAGAAAACAGACTAATCCAATCTCGTGGAAGATGTCCTAACATTATTTAATGAAAAAACAGCATTGCCTGTTGTATTATTAAGATTATGCAGTAACACTTTATAGTAAGGTTTCATTAGTTAACATGAACTAGCACTTAATTTCAACATTTACAAATACTTTTTTTAAAAATCTGTGTGAACTAACGTTAACAAAAAATTTATTTTTATTAACTAAAAAATTCAATTCAATTTTCAATTCAATTTTATTTGTATAGCGCTTTTCACGATGCAAATAATTGCAAAGCAGCTTTACAGAAAATTCAAGTCTCTACATTATATTTAGTAATAGCTTAATATCTTAAGTTGATGTCCATATGGCAGAAATGTACGGTAAAAATCAAGCAGTTAGTTAATGTCACGTAATCAAACAGACGGTGAACACTATTAACAGCAATGATTATATTGCGATCAAACTTATAGCAGTTTAGCAGTAAAAAAAGAGTAATAAATGTTGTTAAAGATAATTGCTCACTGCGAGACCCTATTGTAAAGTGATTTAATTTAAATTTAATCATGTTAATTTAGTACTGAAAGTTCAGTTAGAGGCCTTTAAATATGTTTAAATGTGGTTGACAAACTCACACACATCTGTGTTTCACTTATATATTCCAGAGACACATTAATATTCTACGGTTTCATGTTTTTATATCTATAATGTATGTATTTTACTCATCTATAGCTCTCTGAACAGATCAGATAATTAAAAAAATACAAAAGAGTAAGATTGATTGTACTTTTCGCCATGTATTTCATGTAGTCATGTTGCAATCAGTCCAATCATATTTAAGCAGATAAAAGTATGAAAATGCTTCTAAATTCAAACTTATTTCAACATCGCAAATGATACCAGCATAGTAATGTTTCAAGAAACGTTGAAAATACTTGGGGGAGAAAAAACTTCATTTTATATCAGAACTGCTTTGTTTTAAAATGTTCAAAATCCTAAAACGTATTTCCATATTTAAATCCCAGATGTTTCTGAATTCTGAAGTCTCACAGTATGTATTTTCCTCCTCACGTATATATCTTCCAGCACAGATCTCTGAAGCGTGGTTGTTTTTTAGTTTTGAGGTGAATTGATGTGATTATCTTTGTGTCAGGCTGAAATGTCTTGTGATTGGGGGATCTCTGTCAGCACCGGCCTGAGCAAAGGGCAAAGTTTTTGGTCTCTCAGCCCCACAGAACGGCCCGTGATGCTGCTGTCAGTAAACGAACCGTGAGCCAAAACATGTTTTTATGGAGCGAGCCTGTGGGGGATTCATTTGTCTGTCAGTTTTTCTTTTTTAGTTGGGTTTTATTCTTGCGTTTCAGTGGTTTTCATGTTAGTGATCCGTAAATGAATGATGTAAATTAACTTGTGTGTGCGTAATGATAAAGTTTATTTCATGTAAAACATGTAAAAAGTATTTTTCCTTCAGTTTATACACTATCATGTCTCTTACTCTGCTGTGGCTTGCTAAAAAGAATAGGCAACTTTTAACTTCAGCTATGAGGAAAGAGAAAGGTTCATGTTTGCTTTTCTAGAAGCTGATAAGAGCTTACGTAATAAAACACAGCCATTATTTACAATTGGGTCTTATGTTCTTTTAAATGCAGCTTTTGTTAGAGGAATAGATAACAAATTCTGCCATCATTTATTCACCTACATGTCATTCCCAACCCCATTTTTTTTTTTTTTTTTTAATTTAGGTTTATGCTTTTGGCAGATGATTGCATTGCATTCCTTGGGAATTGGCATTGCAAAAAAATAACAATAAAATAATAATAATACAATAAAAATAAATAAATGAATAAAATACTACTACTAGTACTACTACTACTACTACTACTACTAATAAAAAAAAGTTCAAGATTATATTCTGCATCCTGCATCTTTATGCAACTCTTTTGCATATAGTTCATAGTCATGTCTGTCAAGCTCCAGAAAGCCATGAAGTTCTGTAAAAATTCATATGCCATAGTATGGATTAATGGTATGATTTAGTGTTCTTGTTATTATTGGAGCTACTAAATGGATACAGTAATTTTTTAAATCTCTTTTTGCATGGAAATATGCTACATGAATATCTACTTCCATCTTTTAAGGATGGAAAAAGTCTTATGGGTTTGGATCTGCATGAAGGTTGTATAAAGGATGACAGAGTTTTCATGTTAGGATGTGATGCAATCAAGATTTGTGTACTTTTAAGACAGGTTGCTTCTTGCCAAACAAAGATACGGATAACAAAAATACCTATCTAAGTAATCAGTGTTGCTTATTTACCTGTGGCACTTTTGTGCATTTGTAAGCATTCAGTGTGTTTGTGAAGCTGATTGGATCGTTGACTGATGTTGTTGACGAGTGTTACCTCATCAGCATTGTTTCAACACACCGTTTGTGAACGTTCTGATTGGCTCTATCAGTGTGCTGATGTTTCTGTCTGGCAACAAACCTTTGAACCGCTGATGTCATCATTTCAGACCCAGATGAACTCTGACCTTTTATTCACTTGATCAGAGAACATTTGTTCTGTTTCTCATGGTGATCAAGAGATACAGTGACCCTGAAAGTATATGTACACTTGCGTCTCACTTAAGGACTCTTCAGGCAAAACCACTGCTTTTGTTTCATGCATTGGTCAAGATTTTGGGCTGTTTTTCTTCCATAAAATGTCTTTCAGGCAATTGAAAAGAAAACATCCAAAATGCACATTTCAGAAGTTCACTTTATTACACTTTCCCTATTTGTGTCTGCAGATTTAAATTTCAGTACATATGTTAAAAGTTTTTTCTCCACTTCAGCAGAACTTACATGCACCAAACTTTGCAGTTTTATTCCTGTCTATATTCTGAAGATTTTTACTTTGGGGTTTGTTTATATATCATTCGCCCTAATTTGTATAACATTTTATTCCTAAAAACATGGTAAAATGCCTATATATATATATATATATAAACACTTTGAGTTTTTTCTCCGCTTCAGCAGCACTTACATACACCAAACTTAGCAGTTTTATTCCTCTCTATATTCTGAAGATTTTTACTGAGGGGTTTGTTTGTATACAGTATCATTCACACTGATTTCTATAACATTTTATTCTTAAAAACATGGCGAAAATCCATATCTTTAAAGGCCTAGAGTTTCTTTCTCCACTTCAGCAGCACTTACATGCACCAAACTTAGCAGTTTTATTCCTCTCTATAGTGTGAAGATTTTTACTGAGGGGTTTGTTCATAAATCATTTGCTTTCATTTCTATAACATTTTATTCTTAAAAACATGGCGAAAATGTATTTTTTCAATGACTCTTGACATTATTTTCTGATTTCTGGAGTGATAAAAAGAGATATCCAAAATCCCCTCTATAAAAACATTCTCCTCTAATGTATCAACAAAATGAAACAAGAATTTTGCATCTGGCTTTATCCAATGTTCTGATTAATTTTCTGGAATTTAATGCAGATTAGTGCGTTTTTAATTACACAAGGCCTCACAAATTTATACTACAAAACAATTGTCTTAATGTACTGTGATTAATCAACTGGGGAAGTATATATTATGTATTTGTTAGAAATTTTACCCTTTTGCCATAAAATTGTCTGAATGTCACTGCGTTAGATATCAAATATCATATCAAGTGTTGTTTATTTGTTAAGAAAGATACACAAATACTCTTTACAACCAAAATACTTAACAGTTTGGTTTGAAATCATATAACAATAGTTTTAAAATCACAAAAAAAACGGCAGTTGATTAAAAAAAAAGAAAACATTTATTGCAGAAAAGTTCCTTTAGTATTTCAGACATGCACATACTTGATATCTTTATGCGTGTGATGCATGTGAACAAATAATTTTGGGGTTACTGTATTTAGTTCTGGCTCAAGCAAGATGATCCACTGCAGAGAACACATGACTCTGTCTCTCTCTCTCAGTTTCTCTTTCCTTCCCCTCCTCCATCTCTCGGCGAGGTGTCCGGCCTCCACATTAAGGATATCCGCACATGCACAGAATGACACAGCTAAGTGCAAGACTACAGCATAATGCATTTAGCAAGTCCTCTCGCTCTAACACACACTCACACACAGAGGCCACTTCCAGAAGAGCGTACGCTTAGGAAATGGTTGATGTCGAGATCGGAAGCATTTGAGCGGCCCGGCATTCACACGAGAGATCGCACGACTGCGAGAGTATGAAACACTAGCCGAATTAAAAAAAAGAGTGATTTTCTCTCATCTGTTATGGGGAGGTTTCAGCGAACAAGTGAAAACATCATTACTGATCGTGTTTTGTGGCGAAATATTGATCTGATGTCACCCACCGCCACCCCCCACTCCCCGGCTCTCATTCTCTCGCTTTCTTTGTACTGTATCTCGTGCTTATTCTCCCTCATGTAAATCTGATGACTTTAAGATGCATGTGACTGGAAATGTAAAGATTCTGTAAATGGCATTAGAAGTGCTTTAGCCAACAAAATCAAGTAGGGAATTTTTTATTTAAACTAGTTTTTGTCATTTGCGTTTACTCGTAGAGTTTGACTTATTATTAGTCATAGAGTAATATTAACCAGGCTGATTCATTGACTTATTTTCATTTTTATTTTATTAGATTATTGGTTCTATTAAGTCTTTTGAGCAACATATCACATCGGTGTTATTACAGCATAGTATATACAGTAACATAGTATACTGTATTTGAGATGCTATTATAATTTTATTAATATTTTAATTGTTTTAATTTAGTTTTTTATTTCTGTGTGTGTTGTTTTCATTTTGTTTTCCTTTTGAAGTTTTAGTAATGTTTAATTTTTGCCATATTTTTGGCTAACTAGCTTAAATAAAATAGGTTTATGTTTATTTTATTTTATTTTTCAGTGAATTTATATTTTAAATAACAAAATTGCTTTGATGGTTTTAGTTAACTATAATAACCCTGATATATATAAAATCTACTGACAGCCTAATTCTATACATTTTGTGTAAATATTGTAAAATAAGTGTTTAAATGGACCAATTTTGTGTAAATCTCTCTAGATATCTGCACCCATTTTGGCTGATCACTAATTCTCAGTTTTGATCTTTCTTGCGTTTTTAAGATCATACAAATCATCAGATCTCAAGGTTTCTGCTTTTGTCTTGAGAAACAAGCTTCAGCTGCATCTGCATGTATAATTCAGTGGTGATCAGACAGCGGTTTGTTTTTGTGAAGTCATGGACATAATGTACCGAGAGAACTGGCAGAGTAAAACTACTGCGTCTGATGTGAAGACTGCAGTCAACATCAAATTTACCTTAGTGCGTGTTCCTGGTTTTATAGTAAATGATTCATTGATGCATCTTATTGCAGTAAATTGTAATGGCTCTAACTCTGAAAAGACGTTCCTTATCCGCTGACATCATGAAGGCCGTGTGGGCTGTTGCTTAACGTTAATATTTCATGTGTAATGCATTTGTTGTTGTTGCGCTCTTTTTTTTTTTTTTTTCAGGTGATAAAAAATAATGCACAGAGAAATAGAGTCTGAATTAGTCACATGAAACAGAGATGTAAAAATGTGGCACTGATTTTAGATTATATAAGTGAGTATAAATACATTTAAAGGTAAAAAAAAATCCTTCAGGAATGATATGGAATCCGTCCATCCTAAAAGAACAAATAAGATTTATTGGGTTTATCAGTTGCCAATACATTGATATCAATTATAATAACATAATTGTTAAAGTATATATATTTTAATAAAGTTTTTTTGGCTGATGTCAGTAGCCTTAATATGGCCATATCCCATCTAATATATTTTCTTACACAATTTGTTTATTTCACATAAGAATCCTCAGAGAATCCATAAAGAATAAAATGTAATCCTAAAATGAAAATCCTGTTTTTATTCTAATTAATTTATTCTCTGAATATCTTGAGGATCTTAGACAGCGTGTGTGTGTGTTTTTTTTTTTTTTTCCTCAGTATTGCTTCCAAATTCCAACTTCCAAATACATATTCCATTGTTATGATACATATTCCATTACCAATCTTTTATTACTGTTTTTTGTTCATTTCCATGCATTTTGCTTGATTTTTTTCAGAACAAACAGAAATTAAATTTTTTATTTTTTCCCCCAAATTTCAGTTCATCCAGTTGAATTGAAAAGAATTCTAGTAAATTTGTATTTGATTTATGTTGTAGCGTTTCCGAATTTTTCCATTAACCATCAGTGGCATTCCTTTAGGGTTTTTATTCTTCAAATGAAATGAAATCTGGTTTCTTACAGATTTTAGTACAAGGGCTGATGAAACAGGCTGGTCTTTGGGTTCCTCATTAATTACTGAAGGTGTAAGCTGATACTCGATACAGGCAAGAACTGATCGATTTGATACGGACGGGTCGCGGAAAGCGTTCAGATACGAGCGAACGACGGCGGTGTGGTTAGGACCGTTCCACTGGACGTTTCCTCTCTCACACGCATTGATTTACATTTGCCAGCGAGGAAAGATAAACCAGAGGTGTGAGAGCAGCTCTTACCCATTTGATGAAAGGCCAGGGAAACCTGAGGTATTGATCGGATTGATTGAACTCTACCCCTTTTAGAAAAGCCCAAAGTTGATGCCCCTCTCCCACCACGGAAATGGTAAATCCCTTTGAATAATATAATTGCTTTCTTGATCGCACTGTAAAGCGCCATGAGAGCCCGTCCTGATGGAGTCAGTGTTGCGTGGACGGCCATTGACGGCTGAGATTGCGTCTCCGTGTGTGTGTGTGTGTGTGTGTGTGATTCTTTCGGCCGCAGTAAGCAGAATACCAAATGATGACGGGGAAATTCACTGCTCCACAAAAGCAGCAGTCTGGAGCTTTTATCCAGAGCAGCACTGAACAGAAAGCCATCAGGGCCTCATAAAGAAAGCTCGGTTTAGGAAGTAAACATTGATCCTTTATTTTACTAGAGAGAACAAAAGGAGAAAGTACAGCTGCCTCGTGCACAACAAAGACAACTGACCCAGCTAACAAAAAAGAAGAGCGTTATAAAAAAAACATTACATCTGAATGTTTAAAAATGTTTCGTTTTTTTTCTTGGTTATGCGAATGTTTCATTCAATTCTAGTTGGAAACTTAATGGGAATGTTACATTTGAATGTTTTCTAAACTTCCTGAAACATTTAAAAAATGTTAGTTGAGCATCCAACAAAAAAGTTTATAAAACATTCTTTGAACGCTAACATTTTGAGAGAATTATTTTTTAAATGATTTTTATTATGTATTATATGAAAATGTTTCTCTAAATGGTCTCTGAACAGTCAAAATGTCTCATTTAATTAAATTATGAGGGATTTTTAGATTATGAGGGATTATTCCATTTTAACTTTTTGCAAACATTATGGGATTAACGAAATGAATTAAATTGAAAAATTTTAGTTGAACATCCAGCTAAAACATTTCAGAAAAACAAATGTTTGTGCTTAAAATTTTGAGAAAATTGATAAATATTTTCTAAGAACATTTTGCTAATGTTAGCTAATTAAGTTACGAAAACGTTATTTCTGAATGTGCAAAATATCAAGTTTTTGGAATGTTTAAAACTGTTTTTCTTGGTTATGCGAACGTTGAGGGAACGTTCCATTTTATTATTTTGTAATATGGAAATGTTACTTTTTAATATTCTCTGAACATTTAGTTACATTTAAAAAATATTAGTCAAACATTCAACTGAAACGTGAAAAAAAAAAAAATTCAATGAACGTTGTGTAATGTTTTTTTTTGCTGACATGTTCTGAGAATGTTTTGCTAATGTTCCTATTTAGTTATGATTTTTTTTTTCTAAATGTTCTCTTAACATTCAAAACATGTTTTAATTTTTTTTTTCTTGGTTATGCAAACATTAAGGAAATGTTTCAATTCATCATTTTGCAAACATTATGGGAGCATTATTTTTGAATGTTCTCTTAATGTTGCATAAACATTAAATTAGTTTAATTAAAAAAATGCTTCAGAAAAAAAAGTTGTGCTAATATTTTGAGAAAATGATTAAATATGTTCTAAGAATGTTTCGCTAACGTTCCCATTACGTTATGTTCCAACAATTTTAGTTACATTTTTAAAAATATTAGTCGAACATCCAAATGAAATGTTCCAGAAATAATAATAAATAGTGCTTTTGTGCTAACGTTTTGAGAACATTATTCTACTAAAGTTACTGGAGGAACGTTTGCTCATAACTTTGAGAGAACCTTTCCAGAACGTTCTGAGAATGTTCCCTGTTAGCTATTATATTTAAAAAATGAAAACAGTGTAGCATTGGCATCACTAGTTGAAGTGAATGCTTATGAATTTTTTTCCCATCATAATTTGAAACCAGGGTAGAAATCCTATATTAATTAGAGAATCATTTGACTGCTAATAGTATCGTTATCCTAAAGCATCCAAATCCTAAATAAGATTTTACAGAAATAAAAGGGTTCAGTTTATCCAGTAGGATCTTATTTGCTTCTTACAGGATTCCTATTGATCTCATTATAGGATTTGCTACAAATTATGAATTCCAATTCCTCCAATCCTGTGTGTGTATTCCTTCAGGATTTTTCTAATCTAAAGACTAAATTCCAGTGTTCCATTCCAAAATTACTTTCAGTTTATGAGAATAAGCATGCATTACTCTGATGATTTGGGCCTAGTATTGGTGTTTAACCAGCAGAAATGATGGCACACTTTTGGAAAATGCTAAAGATAGGGACCCTGCAACTAAATTTAGTAAACCTCAGAGCGTAAAATAAGCACCCAGGCTGTATTTAGTGCAGTTTGCAGATGAAACGACTGATGTTTTGACAGAGGAGCATCAGTAATGGAGGCTTTGAGTGGAATGGCGCTCTCTGCTCGTGTTACTGAGGGGTCTGATGATGGGTGAACAGCGCCATCTACTGATGATCAACTCTGTGCTGGACTCAAATGATCTATCTCTTAAACATCACAATTACATGCATCTGTGATTGTGAAGTGCTTCTGCGGCAAAAGATGATTCTTTCAATAATTCATCATTACATTTACCTGTGTAGCAAATGAGTCAGTCAGTGTGCATCTAGTCTTATCAGATGTTAGCATTTTCTGATAAAAATGTGAGTGGTGCTTGCATGCTAGAGTCCATCTTGTAGCACAAATAATGTTGGATGAGTATGACCAATAGCGATGCTTGACAGCTGTGTGTGTAAACTTGCTTTGGAACAAATACTATAATAATAGACTGTATATTAAATAGAATTAAATTAAATTTTCTGAAACGTTTCAGTTGAAACGTTTTAAAACTAGTTGTTTTCAGAGCGTTCAGAGAACATTTGTTTAAAGTTATTTGTTCTGTAATAACATTATTTATACATTGTTCACAGAAACATTTCTGAAATATTTAAGTTGGATGTTCATCCAACACTTTGTAAATGTTACTTGTTTCAAAACATTAAGAGAACATTCAATACAAAGTTTCAAGTTTCTTTAATGTCATTTTATGCATTGTTTAGTATGATTTAGTTGAACATTCATGTAACGTTTTTTAGTTGTTATTAAAACATTCAGAGTAACATTTGCTTAAAGTTGTTTGTTCTTTGATAATGTTATTTATACATCGTTTACGGAGTGTTTTTTCGTGGAATGTTTTATTTAAGTTTTTTATACATCTATTACATATTGTTTAAATTACAAGCAAATGTTTTTCCAGTAACATTAGTCTATAATAACATTATTTATGTTCTCAGAACAGTCAAAAGTAACGGTTCTGTAATGTTTGCAAAATGATAAAATGGAATGTTCCCTTAATGTTTCCAAACAACCTTTTAAAAACATTTCAAAAACCAGATGCTTTGAATGTTCAAAACAACATAATGTTTTCATAACTTAATAAGATCTGGCCAAGCTGGGATGACCGATGGACTAAACTCCTCATTATCTATATTTTTACATAAAAATTCCCTTAAAAAAATGTACACACACACATGCGTGGGTGTGTTTTATGGAATTTTTATATAAAAATATAGATAATGAGAAGTTTAATCCATCAGTGTGTATATATATATATATATATATATATATATAT
>SCHK01254073.1:169-13008 GCA_004124795.1 Poropuntius huangchuchieni
ACAAACCTGCCACAGCTTCATAACAAAAGTTTTATTACTCATGTAATGCATTAATACAGTATATACAGTATATATGGTAATCTAATAACATTCAATGTGGATATACCATATTTCTGTCAAAATGCCACGGTTAGTGTTAATAAATCTTACAGTAGTCTTACTACATGAATGATAAATGTGTTGGTAATTTATTGATTGAAACAACTTCTAACTGGATCATTCATTCCACACAAAGTTTCTTCTGTTCAGTCTCTCTTTTCTGTTCAAGATCAATCTGTTTTATTTGGCTTTAAATCACCAAAACATCCAGGGGTTGTAACAGATAAATCTGTGCTGAATTCAAGTGCATCGCTGGATCACATGATTTAGATCAGTCTGCAAATAAACATACCTGCCCTGAGTTCAGATGAGTGCCGCTGTTTTGTTCCACTTTTGGAGCATTTGGCGTTTGATGTTTCTCATCAAAAATAGCAGCACAGAATCAAAGACAGTTGGGCAACTTTGTAGCTACGAAATGCAAACAAAACTTAGTCACATCAGCATGAAGAAAGGTCATAAAATGTGACCATTACTTGCAGTTTGAAGACGTCCAATCTGGAATCAAGCAATACATTGAATTCTGATTTTACAGTACAAATATAGAAGCAATTAGTTGTCAAACGCATATTCTTTAACTTTTAGACATTTATACTTATAGCATTGTTCAGTTAAAGATCAATAAACAATGAGGCATTACTAAAAAAAAAGCCTTGTTCATATCAAGTGCAGATCATCTCATTTGCAAATGAAGCATGCTTATTAGTAGCTCACTATATTAGCATCCCTTTTTAACAAAACAAGTATGAACCCTGGAAACTCAACACACATGAAAATGGTGCCTATTTCTTGAACCACAAGCCCTTCCTTCTCCTCCTCCTCCAAAAACAACAAAACATGTACTCATGCACACTGTCTCCTAGCATCAGACTTGAATCAAAGGTGGAGGAGTTCTTTTCTGCTTACATTTTGATTCAAGTGTGCTAATGGTCCTGAGCAGTGGCCCAGTTTGCTGTTTGACAAGGTTGTCAACTGGTCAGGTCTTGCACTCCTCCCGCTTGTCAGATCCTTTCAGCTGACATATCACCCCCCTATTTATTCCAGACAGATGCTGCTCTGACGTACGACGCAGTCCACATCGTGTCGGTTTCTTACCAGCATGCGCCGCAGATGACTGTCAACTCATTGCAGTGTCATCGCCACAAACCCTGGAGGTTCGGAGGACGCTTCATGAGTTTCATTAAAGAGGTAATGACAATCGCTCATGGCAGTGCTGTCACAAACACTTCAGCTCTCCAGAGATAAGATAAGATATATACGATATTGTTTAAATAACACAGTATCAGCTTCTCTGGTGAACACTTGTCACTGATGCCTGTTTAAACACATTTGAAGTGGTTGTCTTTTTTATTTTTGATTTAAACTGCATTAATTGTATACGGTGTCCCTAAAAAAGTATTTGCACACGTTTGAGATTTTTGAAAATTCTTCATTTGAATATTCGAATGAATATTTTAATTTTCAATAATTTATTCATTTTTTGTTTTTAATTTTAAAGAAAGATAGCTTAAGCACACTTTCCAAGTTAAAGATTTCATTACAGTTTGGTAGGTCTGAAAGTAGAATACACAACTCAAATTTAAGAAAAAATGCATTTGGTCGGTTTTCGAAATTGCCATACCTAATGTGATCATTTATATTTTTAGTGTGAACTTGAAGAGAACTTGATACAACCACTAAAATCCCCTTGACGTCCGTTGCTTAAAAGTAACATCAACAATGTTATTTGTATGTTATTTGTAAAGTTGTGACCTGAGAAAATATCTAGACTAGCAGCATTTATAAATGCCATTTAGTTTCTTTGTTTTTCGATTTTGATAAGTATAGTCAGCCAAGTGTCTATAGAGATACTGCAGAAGACATTGTATGGAATAATACTTTTTTTAATTGCATGGCATACCAATCAATTGGAATTGACTGGCAAATTGGTTACAGTACTATTCTTACATTGTACAGAGAAAATCAAGCTTTTGTTTTTTTAGTCGGCAGCAAAAATGGATTTTTCAGTGGTGGTTGAGCAGAGTGGCTAATGTCTGATATAAATGCAAAATATATGATCTCACACAATTTAATTTAAATATAGCAAAAACACATGCATAAGCATTGCTGAAATTAATTTTATATTTATTTTATATCATATTTTCTAAATGATATAATTTTAAAAATCTATCTATCGATCTATCTATATAGATATAGTTTAATGCAGACTTGTTTTTGGGAATTGATTAGCTTGAAATGTGTGCCTGTGGTATCTTTCTGTGAAATAAATAACACTCGCTCTAATTTTTTTTTATCAGTGACATTTAATTGTGACCTAAATGTCCAGATACCTTTACCAAGTAGTCATTAGTAAATACTTTTACTACTGATAAACGCTGCATCATTATTCAGAGGCAATCTTTAGTTTTAACGGCAGATATTACCTGATAAACAATCACCATTCACCATCCATTTTAATTGCCTCATTTAAGTGCAGTATAGATAAGTTGATTGCAGCGAGTTTGCGTTCGTACTATTCCAGCCCTGTGCTACTAAACTCACAGTGTCCCACTTTTCATCGCCGTGTGCTTCGCACGCAAATGTGCTCGTCATAATCAGCTCTTATTTCAGCTCACAAGAGAGACTTTGATTGGGACTCATAATAGGCAGATTAGAGTTGTTGAACACAGCTCTGTGGAGCGGCGCGTATGAGAGAAGAGCAAAATGAGGGCCGTAGAGTTGGCGTGGAGAGCATTGTCTCTCTTTGGCATAGCAGAGAACACGCGTTCCTGTGAAATGTCCTCGCTCCTGAACAAGAACGGAGGTGTTTCATTTGGAAGAGGTTATGGAGAGGGCTGGAGATCAGTGTGTTGTTGATAAGTTGTTTGGGGGAGGAGCTCTGTGCTTAGGGCATGAGGGAGGAATGGGGAGGAGGAGTTGCAATGTAATTTTTTCTCTGTCTCTAGAGATTGTTGCAAGTGAGATGGTCGTTAATTAGGACGGAGGTCTTGGGGGAAGATGTGTCTGAGGCGCTGGGATGTAAAATGTAATTAAAAAGGAAATAGAAGCTGGGTGTGTGTGTGCAAGCACGAGTGTACCGTACTTGGACAAAATTCAAAACTGAATAACTGACTCCTTTTCAATTCATGAGTGTCAATGTGAATGGATTTTGACACACACCACAGGAAGCTGAATTGGAAATTGAATTAAAACTTACTTTATTTCAGCTAGTTTAAATTGCAACATTTTTATTTAGTTTAACAATGTATTAATCCAATAAAAAATAAACATTCACATCATACATCATGCAATGTTTCCTATTTTTCCTTAATATATAGAAAACATTTTCCTCAACTGGTTTGATATATTTTTGTAAAGCAAGTTTAGTGCTGTCAAAATATTTAACATACCACAACATCACAAAATTAATTTTTTTTTTGGTTTATTATTATTTATAGAAATAAATATTGACATTATTTGCTAAATTTTAACTATTTAAGTGTGCTAATAATAAATGAGTATCAGGAGATTCCATTTTTTCCTGTACTGTCAATTCTAGATAACTTTATTTTGGCTCATTTTGAAGACTTCAGGGTTAAATTGACATGTATCAACATAATATGGTAATGTGTTAAATAAAATCAAAGCAAATTAATTACTAATTGTACTGTAGGTGGCATTTCAGTGTTTAATATTAATATAATTTAATGTTTCTGAATATGCCTCATAAACTCTACAACAAAACATGCGTTTAAGCTCATTTAAAGTTGTTCTCTCTTTCTATATTGGATTTAAACTGCGTTCACTATATATGGTGGCCCCCCAAAAAAATTGTAATTGGAACTTCAGTTCTGCCTCCTTTGTTGATTTAAATTAAATTCAAATTGGGGAATTTAATTGGGATTGAAATAACATTCTCAATTAAATTCTGAATATTCACAACCCTGGTGTGTTTTAATAGTTGAACCTCTCTCTTTGTTCTTTGAAGTCTCATTGGGATGGCCTGACGGGACGGCTGTGCTTCAACAGAACTACAGGTCTGCGCACCGACTTTGATCTTGACATTGTGAGTCTTAAGGAGGATGGCCTTCAAAAGGTAAACCACCGCACAAATACATAACAACTGTCTCAAATCAGACATAACATAACTCGCAAACAAAGCACACATTGGATAATAATGCTTTTGCTGTGTCTTCATGCTTTTTTGCATAGCAGCAGGGATAAAATGATCAAAAGCTGTTTTCTTCTGCTAATGCTCGCCTGTTAAACAATGTGTAATAATTCACTTTTGTTTTGCATAGTCGATTATGCCAGAAACTTTCATGCTGCCTAAGAACAAATGCGTCATTGAAAAGGATTGTTTCTTCCCTCAAATAACCTTCTGATCTCGCAGTCTAGCATACTCAAACCTCTTGTACCTTGTCTCATTTGGTCACCATTGCTGTGCAAATAAAGAGCAATTTGTGTCTTACGTTTAATTTAGCCCCTAACAAGGAAGCAAATGAGGTGTTTAAACATAAGCATAAGTTAGTGGATCATAAAGCAAATTGGATTAGTGTACAAAGTACTGTTAATTACAAGCCTCCGTTAATGACTGGTTGAAGTTGCACATAGCATGCTTTTGTGCAGTAATGAGCTATGCAAGTATAGCTGCGCTGACTTTTGTGAAAAGAAGTGAGAGTAGTGCAAGATTAGCACTACTATTTTATTGATTAGTTGTCACACTTTGGATACAACATTTAAATTACACAAAGCGTGTTTGTGCAAACACTGTTAAAGACAAAACTGTACTAAACTGCACCCCAGAGCTGCACAACAATGGTTAATCACGGTTATTGTGCTCAAAAAATATAATCACGCTTAGTAATTTTAAAATTAAATTTTTTTTTTTCATTTATTTTCAGACTTAGATTACTAAACTACTTTTTTTACCAATGTTTTTAGCTCNGTATTTTTTTTTTTTTCATTTATTTTCAGAATTAGATTACTAAACTACTTTTTTTACCAATGTTTTTAGCTCAATTTAATAATAATTAAAAAAAAAAAAACTAATTGAGGGATTTAAACACTTGAGACCTGGCAACTGCAATAACTTGTAGAGGCATGTTACAAATTAAAATGACTAATTCAAATGAAATGTTTACAGGATAAATAACTGATTTACATGAAATAAAACAGACTGGCTATATTACACTTTTATTTGAACAGAAACTCCAGCTTCTTTTCAGCTGGTATGCATTTTCCCCATAATGTAGACAGAGTATGTGCATATGGTTGCCAGGTTGGGAAGATTAAGTAACCCACTGGGCAGAAAATTTAAGAACTCTGATTGTGGGATTTAAAGGCATGACATCTGGCAACCACAACCATGACAACTTGCGGCTTGTTACCAATGCATGATAACACAAACTACAAATTGAAATAAAACGTTTGAGATAACCAGCGGGCACATATCGCAAACAATTACGCTTAATAAACTGAGAGAAGCAGAAATCATGAACACGGATAATATACGATTCGTTGTGCGGCTCTACCGCACCAAACAGCTCCACAAAACCTGTACTTTATCACCAACTCGAATTCAGTAGCACATACACGCAAGATAAAAGCCATAGTTCTGTAGGGAAATCTAATGCAATTCCCAATGACATGTAAAGATTTCTCTTAGTACCACATATGTAACGTTTTCTAGAAGTAGACATTCAGAGAGATAAAAAAAGGATATTAATCTGCATTTTAGATTTGAATAAATGGGTTTTGAGAAGGCCAAGACAGTCTCCTGTCGGCAGTGTGAATAAATAATCGTGCCTTCCCCTGATAATCACTTTTAATGAATTGAGTTAATTGCAGTCAATTTGCAATAATGGAACATCACCCTATAAAGCGGCGTAGCATATCATTTGAAACATGCATCACCCTGAGTTTGCACAATCTGTAACTAATACATGTGTCAAGTCATATGCATATGTTAGGTTTTTGCATCGGGTGAGAGGTGTTATCGGGATGATTTTTGCACCTGCGTGACTCTGAGATTTGCCGCTCTTGTGACTTTATGAATATGAGAGCAGCAGTGGTGGTGTAGGAGAGGGAATTACCACACGCCCTCAGACAGAGATGGATACGGACAGCTATGAGGCCATTTGTAGTAATGATTTGTTGAGGAGTGACTGAACAATATGCAGGACTTCCTTTTTCTTGCTGCAGGGGATTGTTTGTGCAAAACTAGCTTAATTTGCTCAGATTCGCTATGTGCTGATATTACAGGGATTATTCACAGTACAACTATTTCTACTCCCTCTGCTGTCTGTCTCCGTGTATCTGTTTGCTGTGTGTTTGTACCTTAATTAATTGTAAGGATTTTTCATTTCTAATATCCCTCGAGGCAGGTAGAACACTCCTGCTAAAATAGATTCATTGACTGATAATCAACTGGATCGGTCCCACTGCAGAGTTCAACAAATTAGCTTGCAAGATAATACTGACTCATATCTCTTGTCTTTAGTATAGTTTTATGATATATTTGAATAGCTTAGATAAGGTTCGACCATTTAATACAATACTTATAAATTTATATATGTTGTACAATACTGGACAAAAAATGTAATAACTTTTGGGAATAATAATCATAATAATAATAATACGTCATGGCCACAAGATACTAATTTGTGGGAACATCATATTTTCTTGTGGGAATGTGATATGTCGTGGCTACGAGATGTAAAGTTGCTATGTTGAGGGAACAATATATTTTTCTTGTTGCCACGAGTTTAATGTGTAAACAAATATGCGTGACCATAGCAACCTGGGATTATCAGAATTGGATTTATTAATATTTTATTCTGAATTAAGAAACTATTAAATTCATTATTATAGAAAATATTACATTATAAAAATTGTTATATTAACCATAGGCTTCAGCTACCGGACTGTAGGCTATTGCACGCGATGTAAACAGCATTCGAATTAAGTTTATCATGAATAAATGCTTACATAAAATAAAACAGGCCTACAAGAAATCATTTTTATCCATCCAACAGTCTTGTAGCTGTGTCCATTAGCTGATTGTCTTTTTTGTAATTTTTGTGTATTATCATTATTATTATATTTTTATATTATTTTTTTTCCCCCCTTCATTTCGATCTCTTTACATAATGTTCTGACTAGTTTTGTGAATAAGCCCACTGTAAATGCTCACATAGCAATAAAGCTTTGATTATGCTGACTGGAATTTATAGCACACTGGAAGTGCAGTTTAAAGGCGTTTACAGTATTTGCAAAATATATGGTAGCAAATACTAGCGTAATTATACAGAACGTTAATTAGGTAAAGCAATACACAAATTGAAAGGGGAAATAAAATATTAATATGAAATGTTTAATGTTAATAAAAATGTTTTATCCATCTCTGATATAGGGTTGCTATGGTCACGCAGGTTTGTTTACACATTAAACTCGTGTCGTTCCCTCAAGATAAGAAGTCGTGGCCACGAGAAATGGATGTTGTTCCCTCAACATAGAATCTCAAGGCCACGACATAATATGACATTCCCACGAATTAACATCTCACGGCCATGACATATTATCACGTTCCCACAAGTTGGCCACGATGTGGGACGACAAAACTAAGTGAATCGAAGACTTCCCCTCCCGGTCACTGTACAAAATAACAATTAGGATAAAGATCTTTTTACAGTGCAACTTAGAAATGAACCAACTAGCGGCTTGTTTATAGTCGATGCTGCATATTAATCTGGGATAGGAGTATTTGATCACCAGAAAAATTTTACACCAATGTTATCAGATTATAAATTCATGCCATCCGTTCTGCTTTTTTCCTTTGTTCAACATTTTCTTTTTTGCAAAATTAAATTGAAAAGCAATCTCCCTTGGTGCAATTGCCCTTCGTCTATGTTAATGTATTCAGAGTGTATGCAAGGGCCTAGCTACCCATGAGCCCAAGCACAGACCTATTGGCATAAAAACAGAAGAGCCAATCAACTAATGCTTCTGGATGAGCTCAGCACAGGGCTGCTAATGCAGTCAGATGGGCTATTGCGATGTGGATGGGTCACACAGGTAAGTGAAACATGCTCTGACTACATAAATTTCATCTTTTCTAGGTGGGGAAGTGGAGTGCATCTGGGGGGCTGAACATCACCGAGGTCCCCAGGCAGAATGGCATGAACATCACCGACTCGCTTTCCAACCGCTCGCTGGTCATCACCACCATCCTGGTAAGGTCATCGAGAGGCTATGTGTAAAGGAGAGTGCTCTTTCTGTCTCCTGCTTTATCATTCTGCGTCTAATTTACTCTTTCTCCAAATTTCACTATCTTTTCTAGTGTGCTTTACCTTGTTTCAGGTCAGCATATGGGCTGCTTTTCAAGTAATGAAACGCACATGCTCCAGATTCTCATTTCCTCTCACAGAAATGCCAAATAGCTCTGTCCCTTTCAGTGTTTCAGTCCTTGAAATAAATTGACCTGGCTGAATCAACAACACAAGATGTCTCCCCCTGTTTGAAAGAAAGTTTGAGGCTCAACTATCTCCCCTGACTTCTTTAGTAAGCAGAATAACAATTCTGAATTGAAGACAGTACCAGCTCTCAACACATTTTGGCTATTTGAAATAGCAAATGAAACTTAGTACAATTAATATTTAAATTAATTATCATTTTGTGTTCCTCCTGTACCCCCACGTGCTACTACTTGCAGTGTGATTAAACAAAAGTCATGTCTTTATGACTTTTAATGAATGAAAAAAATAAATAAAAATAGTAATAATTAAATAAATAAATACAAAAAAATAAAATAACAAATATTAACATGGAGATACATTATTTCAAACATGAATAAAAAAATAAGTGTTTATTTACTTTTTTTTTCACATTTGTTTGCACTGTAACTTGAAATAAAGTCTTAAAGGGCCTTTCACACCATGTATGTCATTTTTTTGACTATTCGAAAACATAAAAATACCATAATATGTTTGCAGATATTTAGTAAACATGAAAAGTTTACATACTTGTTTATCAAAAAAAAAAAAAAAAAACGATGTCTGTTTTTGTTTTGGTCTCTGTGACTCCGCCCACTGCAAGTTTACCCAATAGTATTTTGACACCCTGGGTTGCCAGTTGGCACAGTGTAAAAACAACACAGTGTATTGCAACCACAGGAAGCCAGCAAATGAACTGGGTTAGAAGCTGCAGATTCTACCTGACCATGTCCATGACCATGTCCTGACTATGTCCATCTAAAAAGCTATATGACCAGAGAAATATTAAAATATATATAAACTCATTAACTTGTTACATTTCACTGTAAAATGCGCTCTTTCCTGATGCGTGTCCTCAAACTGGCGTGAGCATTTAGAGAGCTCTAGCATTTAAAGGGGCAGACGTGAGTGTGAGCTTATAATATTCTTATATAGCTTATATATGGCCTTTTGGTGCAAGAAAAAAAAAATACAACAACAACGGTCAAAGACGGTCACATTCTGTACCAACTATTAAAAAATAGCACATACTGAACTTATTTGCAACATGGTTTAGCGCAGACTGTGGTAGACAATGTCTAGGCATATGTCAAATGGGGAAAAAGCAGTATGTTAACTTCTATGTGGAAGTAAGGTATTTTCGGTAAATATGCAAGACTTCCATTTCTTTTGTCACTATTTGGTCACAACCATGCTTATGTTAAGGTGGACAGAAGTACAGTATAAAGTATGCTATGTGAAATCAGGACTTTGTAAAATAAAATCTTACCACTGTTACTTGCTTAGTTAATTTGATTGAAAATCATGATTGACAGCCCTAAAAATAAGTAATAAGCTTGAACGGCTAACCCTTGCATAGGTACTTTAAAAAAAATCAATCAGCGTACTTATTGGATAATGCCACTGACCCATTCCAATTTAGTTTCTCTCCATAGGATATTTTCAGAGATTTACTATAGACATGTGGCCTTAACTTATTACTGTTACAAGAAGATGCATTCTGGGTGGAATTCTGCTTTACCCAATGTCATTTGCCAGATAATAGCACAAATGACACGTCTTAAAATAAATGTGTGCCCATTCAACACTGCATTCTCACAGATGCCCCGAGGGCTGCATTTATGCATGTCGCAGGAATGTTTTGGGGTTTTGTGGTACTGACAACAGCCTCTGTGGACTTATTTTAGACAGGCAGATGAGTTATCAACAGGGATAAACACTGTCATTAAATCTGGATTGAGCTGCAAGGCTATAATTATGAGTTAAGGTCTTGATAGGATATAATCAGTGATTTTTTAGTACCATGCAGTGGTCCTGGGTATTGTTATCTTAGGATAGTAACCACTTTTTTTTTTTTTTTTTTTTAAAGCATTAAATAGGGGTATTGAATAAGGGTAACTTGAAAGTGACACAATTTTGAATACACATGAAGAATAAAACATCACACATAACAATTATGACAAATAGAAATTATGGTGTATTAACATAGTGAAGGCTCACTGACAAAATCCTTCAGGAAAAAAAATGCACACAGGTGCTGAGACTGCCAAAGTCTAATTTGTGGACCTTAGAATATACATATGATCATATGATTGCATCAGCTGACAATTAAAAAGCCCAAAACTTTTATCTGATGTCATCGCTCAAATGATAGAGGCATCATTTAACACTTTCTTGCTTTGATTTAACAGATTGTTTCATACTACTGTCTATGCAACTGGTTCAGTTATGTTACTGCTCATACAGGAAAAGAGGGAGAAGGTATTTAAAGAAAAAAAAAAGTTGATTTGCCACCGAACCTTAGGGAATTTTACAGATTGGGGGCTTAGAACAGATGGTAACTGTTATAGATGATATTTTTTTGGCCAGACAAACTTTTTGATCAAGATAATTGGACAACTTGTACAGAGTTTTGTTTCATTCTACATCCATTCAATCCATGGCTCATGGTTTCATCTAAAACAGGCTGACACCTAAAAAGTCCAAATGCTTTATATTAAAAATAAATAAATAACTTTATTTTCTGATTAGATGTGTTGCATGTCAACAATTTATGATATCTGGATTTACAGTAGCTTAATTTTCCCTTATATTTTATTTGCATATTTGTATGGAGACTCCACTGAATATTTGCCAGTCAGTGTATTTAAGTTTATGGGCACATAGTAAAGGCAGTAGGCGCTGTGCCGGTAAACCTCGATCTCAAGAGGTTCACTAGCAATCAACACTTGTGGGTGCAGTCAACTGGCCTATTTGTTAGTTCGCCTGCCTCTCACGCCGGAGACTCGGGTTCGAGACTCGCTTGGAGCACAGCGTAACATTGGTTTTGCTTTGTTTCACAGAACTAATCATTGCCTGAGTTGCATATGTGTGGGGTGGAGCTATCAAAATAGGGGCAAGAACCTTTTGGGGCAGGGGCGTGTTTGTTTTGGTGATTTCAAATGTCAACATTGGCTTCCAGAAATCGCATAACCTGCCTTTAAAGATGCTTATATTATAGATGCTTATTAGATTAGGTGTTATTGACAGATAGAATAACCATTAATTTAACACACACTGATGTTTTATGACAAACTTTGATAGTAAACAATATAATAATGATATAAAGCATTTCATGAAAAATGGAGGTAACACTTTATTTGATAGTGTTATTGTTGCGCATTACATTTACTTGATATTATAATAACAATAAATTATGCATAATTAATAATAATAACCATAAGACATACCCTAATCCTAACCATATTGTTAGTACACATAGTTAATTAATATTACTCAGTACTTAAATGTATAATTACACTGCAACATGGACACCTTAAGATAAAGTGTAACCAAAATAGAAACTTAGTTTAGGGACAAATCTAGTCCTAGGTTTAAATGTGGGTTTAGGTGTACATTAATTATAGATGTAATTGCAGGAAGGTATTTCTCAATAAGAGTACAATGTAAAAACATTTATGTACACAATAAGTGCATTGCATTAAATTAATTTAATATTAATTTAAAAGTAAGTATAGTGCTTAGAAACACTTAATAAAAAGTGGGTCCGACTCCAAACTGATGTAATGGGACTATTTATGTAATTGACTCAGAGGACTGATTTAGTTACTGAGAGTGCTGACATAGCCTTTGGAAAATTCTCCTGTGTGACAACTAATCCTGGTCTCTCAAATAAATAGTTTATTTTACAGTCTTTTCAGAGTGCACAGATCTCAGATCTTGACAGATCCCACTTGAAATATTGTTCACAGCACTCTAAAGCATCTATTATTATTAAGAAGTCTGGACAGGGCATAGAATTGCAGTGAAACTGATTTTCCAATTCAGTTCAAGGATGAACGTGCTTGACATGAACGCTAGTCCTGTTTTCAGCTGCCAGCTGAAAACTTTGGATTTTCTGTCCGGCTTGAATTTTGTCATTTTGTGTTCTCTGGCTAAAATGGAAAATGTTGTCAGGGCTAGAAGGATGTCACAGAACGTTTGATGAAACACACAAATAGTGAAGGTCACCTTGAGGGAGTTTGATCAGAAGCACTGCAAGCAATAAATGGAGCAATCCTGAAATAACTGTATAGCTACTGGTGCCGACATAATGCTTCATTAAAACAACTTTATCTGTCTCCATAACGAAAAATGTCACAGGTCAAGGGATCTGATTTCTCAAGGACTAATCCAATGAATTTCCTCCACAAGAAGCCCTCAACATTAAGCAGAAGCCATTCTGCTATCACTTGTTTATTTTATTTATATTTGTATAAAATGAAAACTAAA
>SCHK01254134.1:3018-13702 GCA_004124795.1 Poropuntius huangchuchieni
TAGCAAACCGTTTGGAGTCCATTGACATCCACTATGTTTTCATCAAAAACCTTAATTTCTTTTCGACTGAAGAAAGAAATACATAAACATCTTGGATGACATGGGGGTGAGTAAATTATCAGGAAATTTGAATTTGAAAGTGAACTAATCCTTTAAGCTTCAGTTGTCTCAACAAGTACATATAAACATATATTTTTGCTACAGAGCTTACAGAAGATGTTTTTTATTTTAAATGTATTTCAGCGTTCAATTCAGCTCAATTAGATAGAAATCGTGTTTTAAATATACATTTATGATGTTTTTTTCAGTGTTTTGGTGGTGATTGAGCATTTTCTGTCCGGAGTTGACTCCTGATTCCATCATATTTATTTCATGAGCATCCAAACATTTAATGATGAAAAACACCCCAAAGGGAAAAAGTAAACACTCATTTATGAATATGATTAAAATAACTGGGAGTTTACAGTGTTCAGAGGAAAGGATTTCTCCCACAGATCATCACTTGGCCCATCTAAACGTATGTTTTGTTTTCCCTGTGACTTTTATGATTATATTTAACTTAACTTTTAACGATGCCACATATTACAGGTATAGATAGCATTGGAGAGTTATTATGTAAGAAAAACTGGGTAGTGACCATTAAAAACAATTTTTTTTAGCAAGCAAGAAAGAAAAATGTGGTCTCTGCGTTTCTGATGTGTGTTTTGTTTCATGACCAGACTTGAGATCCCCCCCGTTGCTAGTATCTGTGAGATAATGTTGCCTAAAGAAGGTCTTGTTTTGCCAAAGAAGAGAGGATTTGTACAGATCTTCTGGAGAAGTTGACTGCGCTCCCAAGATAAGATGTACAGATGCTCTGAAAAGATAACCACTGCTTTTTGAAGTGTTTCAAACTAGAAGTCTTAATTAGATTTAAGTCTGAATTTAAACTAATTTCTCTATCTAATTTAAGATACTGGCTGAGATTTAAGCATAAAATCATGTGATTTAAGCCAACGTTAATCAAAGTTGCTGGTTTAGACAAATAATTAAGCTGTGATCTTAATCAGTAATTACTTTGTTTAACTCAACGGCACAAATATGCTTTTAAGACATCCCCCACAGGTCACACAAAGAAACTCAACTACAAAATAGCTATTTTTAAAGAGTCTTTGCAGCTACCAATGATTGACATTCATCCCCAAATCCTTTTTGCCTCATAAAGCTGTTCTGTGCTTTACTACGCTGTATATCAAACACAGTAGTGGGCCACATTGCTGTCTTGTGTGCAAAGATTTTATGGACTATGACGGAAAGACAACATGTAAACAAACTGCCCTTCCTGTTCAATAGGGTGAGGTTTTCTGTGCAAGGCAGGAACAGGATGTGAAATGAAATTGTACAACTGATTATACCATCAGACAGAGCTGACAATACTGCAAGGAATGGTTGCCCATGGTTGCCCAAGAAATGGTCAAGAAATTTGGCGTTAGATCACATGCTCACAAATTGATCTTCAAAAGTGAATGGGTGCTGTCAGAATGAAAGTCCAAACATCACAATAATCCACAGGTAATCCAAATGACTTCAGTGAAAAAAAAGTGTTAGTAAAGAGTTAGTAATAAATCCACTATTGAACTTCAAACTGTTGTTTCAAGCTAAATACCTCCATATTGCTTTCGCATATAAAAATGTATATGCTTTATAAACACTTTTCTCTCACTTCTGCCGACTGTCTAACCCGGAAGCAGTTCAAGCAAATGACGTATAGTACATCGACGTTGCGTGATTAGTGACGAGCGCAGAGAGAGAAGAAAACCATTTATAAAGCATATACATTTTTATTTATTTTTTTAAAGGACCAATCGTTTCGCTAGATAAGACCCTTATTCATCGTCTGGAAAGAAAGAAATATATAAACATCTTGGATGACATGGGGGTGAGTGAATTATCAGGAAATTTTATTTTGAAATTGAACTAATCCTTTAAGTGTTTTCATTGTTTATGGAATTTATGACAGTTTAAAAGTTAAAATGCATTAACAATGGATTTGTTTTACAAACATGTAGCTTTTCACTTCAGTAGACATTAGAGTTGTGGATTATTGTAATGTTTTAGTCAGCTGTTTAAATTCTCATTCTGACAGCATTCACTCACTGCAGAGGATCCATTGGTGAGCTGGTTTAATGCTAAATTTCTCCAAATCTATTTTAACGAAGAGACAAACTCATCTACATCTCGGACAGCCTATAAGCCTATAAGGATAAGTTCATTTTTGGGTGAACTAATTCTTTCAGATAAAATGTGTGTTTGGTTAAAATCTTTATAAATGTGTGTGTTTTTTTTTTTTTGCCACCACTCTTTATATTTATTATATTAAGTAGTAAGTTAAATTTGCATAGCTGTCAGAACAAGCATAAATTTTAACTCTGTTATAATGTGTTATCTTCTTAATCCCTTCTCTTTGCCAGGGCTTGTTGTGTTAGTCAGTCTCTGGCTCTAACTCTCATCCCACCCCTCACTTCCATGGAAACGTTGAGACTGTTTACATTAGAAGGTCTGGTGATAATAAAACATGTCTGAATGCCAGAGAGAGAAAATGAGAACTATCCATTCCCTGACCTGCTGCTCCCCTTTTAACCTGCTATAGCAAAAGGCAAACATGATCATCAAATATTTCATTTTTATAGTACAACACCAGCATTGCTGTATGAATTAGTATTAAGGACACGTGAAATAAAAGTTTCATTGTTGAAAAAAAATCTATAACAGATAATTCAACAACAGCCATAAAAATGATCTAAACAGCTCCGGTGTTAAGATCTCCTCTCAAATGAGATAAGTGGAGATACTTAAGACCACATAACACAGTACAATTATTTACAGCTCTTTGATTTGATAGCTATCAATTCCCTTCATACTGATCCAACTTTAATTTGCTGCTCATCCTCTGAAGTTCAAAAGGATAATGTGAATTTAAATCGCCGTATAAAATAAAAAGATCCATTTCAATAACATTATGCTAATCTGGTTAAAATGCCCATTTCATGGAGAAAAGGCTATAATGAAGAGGAATAATAAGCTGTATTGTCCTGACGATTTTTTTTTGCCATTTATAATTCCATTGCTGATGAGGGTTTGAACTCTCCTGTTTGCAGCTGGGATATGAAAGGTGTCCTTCAGGTTCACCTGACTGAAATAGCTGTAATCCTGCACTAAGAATTTGTTTAGAATTGATACACTATTAGTACAGTGCAATGACCAGTTGTATGAAATTCAAAATATACACATACACACAAGCAGGTGTGCACAGCGGTATAAAATAAAATGGAAATAAAGCATTTTTCTTGGAAACAACCTTGGGCTGGGCCTGTTTCTCTGAAATGCAAATAAAAGAATGCAGCACTGCATAACAGTTAGTTCAGTAAAAGAATGTGAATATGATATTAGTTGTGGTGGTCAGTAACTTAATACATTTCAGTTTCATATGATGGTAATATTTCTCAGGAAGTGTTAAAACAGCAGTCAATCTTACGTCTAAATAAGTATTTCATTTCCAGGGAAGGAGATTATTCCAGTGCAACAAAGCTACATCTCCCAGCTGTGCAACGTGTTATTGCAATTTATTGTGAGACTAATTACATGGGATCATTACACTCCCAACAGCAATCAGAACTCTCTCCCGAAAGTAAAAGACAGATTCAAATCTTTATATATTCAATGGCATGGTAAAGGAAGAGCGAAATTATTCGTACTTATCCATTTGACACTAGAAAGGAATTATGAGAGCTGGTAGCAAATCATTCTTATTTATTCATTCATTTTTATTTAAAATGAAATAAAATAAAAATCAGACCTTCGGGCTTTGGTTCACATGGTTTACAAAATGGTCTTTTGCCTCAGTACAAATAAATATAGTTTGACTTTTATCTGCTTAGGTTGTGTACAATAAGAGGAAGTACAACACCCTTCCTCGTATCCTTGAGAGAATTCTTCTGGGATTTGTTGAAAATAGCTAGGAAAACTCAGGGAAACAGAAGAGGTATTGCCATGAAGCCTTACCTAAAAGAAATTGGATTTTTAAATATGTAAATGAGCCTTTGTATTGATTTATTTACAAAACTGAAATGCTTTACATGTTTAAGAGAGCATTTAATACTGCACAAGCTGTACAGGCCCACAGAAAAAAGGATTGTGAAGACAGAGTCATCAATCAGAACAACTCCCTAAGAAATGTATCATTTAGTCATTAAAAAAAACGTTACCTGAAGATACCTAATTCATTATTTGTAATGACCAGAACCAAGGTTCCTCCTTTACTCTAGTGAGCACAGCCTTTTTTTCCAGGAAAGATCTTATCAGAAAAGCTGTACAGTTTCCAGGATATCCTTGGCTGAGAACACTTAAAGCTTTTGCACCGTACCAGTCAAAGCCATTCTCTCAAGAACATTCTGCCATAGTTATTCTGGAGTTCTTATAAAGTCAAGGCCAGAACTTCTTCATAATATATTCTATGAATGCATAAACTGACTTTAAATACAACAAGACATGGTGCAACATGTTGAAGAAAGCTATGTTTCTGGGATTGACGCCATGCTGAGTCATGACAAAATCTCAGCTATTCATTCTCGACATGATATCATGGCCTGCTGAACAAGAATCAGATGAAGTTTTAAATCCATCCATTGCTCTTTTTTCCACTGCATCTGACACTCATCCTTCCCTTTTGTGTCATATTCTGAATCTTCTCTAATCCCATATTTGCCAGAGCACAGCCACCCGTTCAGCTCCCTGTGCTTCTTGTCTGGCTAATTTGTGGCCAGTCACTGGTGAGCCATTCATGTGCCCCCATGATGCAGAGCAACAGAGGCGGTGAATGACGCTCATTATGACTAGCTCTTTAATACCCTCCATGAAGGAGGCTGCCGGATTCATCCAGCGTGCTGAAGAACCTCAGTTCAAATAGTAGACAGCAAAAAAAGCATAAGAGCAATGACTTTGTGCCTTTTCTCAAAAACTGCATCAAAAAAGTGCGAATATGTAGATTTTATACTCATTTTGGAGATTCGCAAGTCTTAACATTGCATGATGCACACCGTGGATGCTTTAAACAATTTCAAAAAAAGCAAAGCAGGAAAATGAGAGACCACTTTGAATATGCCCCTTAGGCCCTGTCAGTTTGCAAAGCTCCAGTGTTCTGACAAGATAAGAGGATGACCCTGTTACTGACTTTTTTTCAGGCCAAGGATCATCAATGTGACACGTATTCGCCCAACTCACTCTGACTGGCACTTTAGTCACACAACACTCCTTTACTCACTGCCACTGAACAATGTAGTGCTCTCCACAGATACACACACTTACAGAGGCAGAAAATTACCAGGGCAAGTCAGAATCAAATTATACAATCTATTTCCCAGCACTGGCTCAGGAAAATCATAAGTGGGTCAGAAACTTTGATAGAGTTTCACTTGACCCCATGTTCTGAAACTTGCATTGGAGACGTCAGCTTCTGGCTCCTATTATCTTTCTTTATATGCCATTTTAATGCAAATAAAAAGGGTAATGAGTAAAATATACCAAAAGAACTTTAATTCTAATATTCTACTAATACTATGTGTGTATATACTGTATCTTATTTGTATATATCAAATTTGTATTTTAATAAAATACAACACAAAATTTTAAAAGTAGAAAAAACATTTTGAGAAGCAGATTTGAAGCCACTTAAATACAGAGTATTATACTAAAAAGTATACTGATGACTCATCCCACACTACCTAGAATTTTGTCCAATCAAATGCTTTCTAGACTAAGAATGCCCCTCCCCCAATGTCATCTGCTGCCAACTACCAGATTGCTTTGTTGTTGTTTTTTTTAAAGCTATGACATAACTAATGCCTACTGGCTATTTAAAAAAAATAAAAATAAAAAGAGAGAGAGAGAGATTATCAATATGTACCTACTTCCTCTTTCAATAGGACATATACTGTATTAAAACAATATATACAACCATTCAAAAAAAGATTTTTTAAAATGTTTTTGAGATATGTCTTTTGCAGTTGCAGTTTTAAGATGTTTTCTATTTTAATATATTTAAAAATGTAATTTTTCCACGTGATAGCAAAGCTAAATTTTCAGCCACCCTTACTCCAGTTTTCAGTGTCATCATGATCCTTCAGAAGTCATTCTAATATGGTTTGGTGTGCAAGAAACATTTCATATCATCTGTGTTGAAAACAGTGCTTCTAAATATTTTTGTGTAAACTGTAAAAAAAAAAAAAAATTCACATATACGTAATTTTTTCAAAATTTTCAACATTCTCTGATGAACAGAAAAAATAAAACTGTATTTATTTGAAATAGACTTTTGTAGCATTTGAAAGCATCCTTGCCAAATAAAAGTTTGTAAAGAAAATCTTACTGACTCCAAACTTTTGAATGGTATTGCAAATGATTTCATGCAAAAAATAAATTCAATGCAGCTTTCGGGCTGCATAAAATTACACAAAATGGTTTTGTCCTTCATCGGTAAAGCAACGAAGATGAATTAGCACTTTTTGCTGGTGTTGGTTCATGCGAATCCTCTCCCATCAGCATGAGGTTTTTTTTATCAACACCAGCCACCCGAGCACTAACACAGAGAGAGTTTGTTTGATTTGACAGGGCACCCAATCTGCCAGCGCCGATCAGGCCTCATACTGTAGCAATGAGGAGGGCAAGAAGATAACAAGGCAGAAGCTAATTACAGAACCACATTCACTCAGCCTGACACCATCAGATTGCTAAGAAGTATTTGGCATTTTTTAAGAACTGTGTTTCAAACAGTTGCACAACAAGATTTCTTATGAATAACACTTGTGTGACTACACCTCACATGTTTACAAAACTCCAACTGTACACATTGCTAAACTGCAGATGCTATTATCACACGTTCACAGCGGACATGAATCATGCAGCTGAAATGGTTACATCATGTTTACCAATGCAACATAATTTCAGGAAAATATGTGTTATGGTTGACAACATAGCCGTCAATGTCCGGAAGCTATTTACTTAAAAAAAGTGGAATTAATAGCAGTTCAGTATCAACACTGTTGGGTTATGCAGGGAGGGATTTACAAAGGTTTAATTTTCTAACCTAAGTAAGGCTTGTGTGCTTAGTAAAAGGTCACAGAATGATTTCATAATTCCAGCCAGTTTCAAGAAGGAAAAAGGGAGAGAGTGTGTGTATATACTCGGCTATATTAAATACTTATGTCTTCACTAATACAGTGGGATATTTTGAAAGCTGATTTGTAGTGGCCCCCACTATCTTAAAGGCTTATAAATCAGCAAAATTGTGGTTTATTTAGTATCAACAGGTTACTGGGAAGGTGTAGGTTTAGGTGGAGGGTATAGTACAAATCATTCAATTATTATATAAATCGATTACATTTATGGGATGTCCTGACTAATATACAAAACAATCCGTAAAATGTTTTATGTCATTAAATGTTTCTTATGCTGCTGCATTTACCTCATCAAATACAGTAACATTGTGAAATATTAAACTGTAAATTATTCCTGCCATGGTAAAGCTATGGATTATAATTCCAGCATTCACATTAATACACACCTCACAAAAATTCACTAGAACAAGCATTCAGAGTAAGTCTACTTTACTCTAATGCCACATACACTACAGCTATCCTAAGCCACATTCTCTGGTTTTGAACTTAACAGGGTTCATAACAGCACTGATTAATCAAAAAGCAGAAAATTGACCAAAACAATTAAGGAGGGCATTAAAGATGACCTGTGAGACTGAAACTCCATTTGATGTGCTTGTTGTCAAGAAATGTATTTTGATAGTCTGATAAATGATCAAACTACATAAGCCTGAAGCTGATAACTGACTGCCAAGGTCAGGATAGATGCCACACTGCCCAGTGCATACCAACAGTATAAACTATGGGTAGACGAAGACGAAGAACAGTTTGTACTTCACATATTTCAAATAGTAAGGAACCGTGAAGTTTGAAAAGCAGGGATACATATTAACACTGCACATTCAAATGCGGATAAAACAGCATGTAAACACTCAAGTAGACTTCTTCTTAAACTGAGAGAGAAAAAAAAAACTTTAGCAAACAAACCAGTCCAAATTCAGAAAATAATTGGTTTCTTTCTGTGAATAAGTTCCTGCTGTTTCTTTCTGAGGAGTTCAAGCATGCCAGGCTTTGGGTAAATAGTGCACAGGAAGCAAAAGAAAGTGTTTGAAATCCTATTTAAAAACCTGATGTAAGATTATTAAAAGATTAGCCTAACCTAGTTTCATCTGAACGCTCTCTTTGTTTGTCCATGTGTCCCGCAAACAAATAGCCTAGCTTTAAGACAGAATCATGAAATATGCACTGATAGCTACATGCCACTGATTTCAAACTGTAGCCTAATTGTAAAATAATCTTAAACTCAAAGTTTAGTTTTTATTTGTAATTTCCTAAATCCAGCAGAACTGAGGGAGAATACCAGCCACGTGGAAACAAAATCTGCCAAATGATTGAACACACATACAGCTGAGTTAAGATGTAGACAACACTTACCATTAGGCCCAACTCTACGTATGTACGTAAACAATGACGGGTCTTGCAACCGTACGCAGCTTCATGCGTTCTTGCGTTCCGAAATTTCGTTGACAACAGGCTATTTATTTACTATAAATGTTCTATTTCAGTTCAGTAGGCCACTGTCATGTTGGAGCAACGGTTTATAATATCTAAAACTGTTATGTAATGCCTATCAGACTAGAGGATATCAACAATTTATTATCTGGTATTAATTGTTAGGCTGCTTGAAAATCAACACAAAGCTATCTTCACAGTTCTGGCTCTGTGTAATTTGGTTTATTATGTCATAGTCACAGCGTTCTTCAGTCAATCTGGCTGCGCGAGTCTAATTATGTCTACGTAGTAGAAAACCATCATTTTCACAAAACAATCTGACAGCTGCTGTCTTAAATATCCACTTAATTTTAAATAGCCTTGGATGCTAGTCCAGCATGAGTGACCCATAAAATAGGCTACATTTTCTCAAGTAGCTATCTCAGAATGCTCACTAAAACATCCATTGTTTGCAAAGACCAACGAGACATCGAATCTGAATTATTATTACTGTAAGCGGCACTGAAAGGAGCTTCAAATACATGAATGATGCAGACAGACTTTACAGTGAATGTGACATGTAACACACTAAGATAATAGTGCACTCTTGTGGACGTTAGAAGTGGTCACACTTAAACTAAGAGCTAAATTAAATTGTTCTCTGTGCCAGGCGAAAGGTGAAGCACCCGTTGGTTTCATTTCCTTGATTTTCTTTTTATTATTACATTTGACTTACATGCACAGAGCAATGAATCAAAAATAATGAAAATGCAAATAAGAACGTAGAAATATCAGGATTTAATTCAGGAAGTCTTAAAGAACTGCAAACCATTGCATGGACCCTTTCCGTTTTGTGTAACTGATTCACTGCTGTCATGTGATTTCTAAACAGGTCCGCTACACTGCATCCACTTCCTAGCCACTTGAGGAAGAAAAAAAAACAGTGGATGTTTGAGTGTGGCTTCATCAACCTTTCTATGCTGTCTATAAAAGTAGATAAAGAAATGATCAAAGGCCACACACATTTAAAACAAAACATTTATTTCTACACAAAGAGCAAGGGAGTTATATTCTGATCTAGTTCCATTACAAAGGTTTAGAATAAAACAAAAATGATTTTTTTTTACAGTGATATTAAAAACTACAAATTCTTAAAGATCATTTCCTCTTTCACAAACTATGAAAATATATTTATGGTTTGTATATACGCCATATGACCAGTCACATGGATTCCCCCCCAAAAAATCTGTATAAATCAATTATAGTAGCTTATTTATGCCAAATACACATTTGTGACAGTTGTATGCAAACTACAAATATTCTCAGGTTTGCACAAAACCCACGACTAACTTTACATGTCACATAGTCATCTCATTTCCGATACTGCTGAAGATCACTGTATATGTCTGATTGGACTCCATAAAGTTCCTGTCAAACAAAATAGATTTAGATGATTCGAGAGATTTAACCAAAAGTATCTCACAAATATGTTATGTTTATTTTAAATACAACTTTGTTTTTAGATTTGTAGTTAAATACATAATTGATATTGCTCGTTTTACCTGATAAGGTGATTCCACTTCAATCGTCTTTGGCCTCATAGATGCCTGGTGAGTTTTTGCTTTACCTTAAACATCAAAAAAATGTTATGTCAATTTGACTGGAGTGCGTGTGATAACAAACAGTTTTTGATTTCTCTTACAAGCAGGCATACCTGACCCACAGCATCTGGCATGTGTACGTAAACTGCCTCTTCTTTTCTGATGGGAAACGAAACAGTAAACTGAGAGAGCGATGAGGAGTGTGAGGATGATGTCACAAGTGATGATCCCAATAGCCACTCCAACGTCCAACTGGTAACATGAGCTGCAGTCTGAGAATCAGAAAATACAATTCACTCTATAATATGCATAAAATCAGATAATGTTATACATATTATATAATATCAGAAAATCTATAATATATATATAATAGCAGGTAATATATAATGTCAGAAAATACACATTCACTCTTTAATATGCCAAAACAAACTGAATTTCAGATATGTATGAAGGAATTATTAC
>SCHK01254199.1:7455-20793 GCA_004124795.1 Poropuntius huangchuchieni
ATTGGATAATGACCTAAAAACATAAACCATTAGCAAGAGGTGAGTATGGGATGTGACCCAGATTTCTCCCCAGAACAAAAAGTCTGTTGGGTGTAGCTGCAGTTTCACACTTATCAAACATCCATTTGTGGTTTCTGTTACGATGGTACAAAGTCAAGACATGAGAGAAGGAAGCTTTTGAAAAGCCTTTTATGCCTGAAGCATGTACGTAAGCTAATATTTCATATCCAGCTTTCTGAATAAAGAATAAAGTCATGTATCATGGATGGTTTCTTCACTGCTCTGTTTTCCTGAGGGCCGTGTGGATCTCCAGCGGTTCAGTACAGCTCATGGGTTGCAGTGGTCTGCTGATGTCAAACGCCTGTTTGTTTATTCTGAGTCTGACAGGTGCCCTTTGTCATTAGATTAAAGACCTAATTAATTTGTCTCTACATGACTGCTGGTGCAATGTGATTTAGATTGTTTACACACTTTGTTTCTCATAGATTAATTATGCTGAATTTTGTGGTGTGGGGGTGGGGAGGAGTGTTCCAGAAGCCTCTCACTGTGCTGCCTACAATGAGCAAGAGAGCAACATGTTAATCAAGCGAAGGCCCTAAAAGAACTCCTATGCTTGGCAATGCTACATTTCATAGGTTGAAAATGCAGTAAACTCAGTCATAGTTAAATCTTATTACNAGCTTGGCAATGCTGCATTTCATAGATTGAAAATGCAGTAAACTCAGTCATAGTTAAATCTTATTACAGTTTATGAAAATGTAAATTTATTGCTGTGATGGCAAATTTGAATTTTCAGCCGCCATTTAGTGTCACATGATCCTTTAGTAATCATTTTAATATGCTGACTGCTGCTCAAGAAACTTTCTTATTATTATTATCAACGTTGAAAACAGTTAAACTTAGAACCATAATATATATTTTTCCGGTGTCTTGAATCGATAAAGAGTTTAAATGAATTATTTGAAATTAATAATTGAAACAGAGATCTTTGGAACATTATACATGTCTGTAATTTTGATCAATTAAACACATCCTTGCTAAGTGAAGTATTCATTTAAAAAATATATATTACTTACCCAAATTACTAAAAAGGTATAGTAATAGCTTAATTAGATGACATATGTTATCTAAAGGCATAGTAAAAGCATAATTTTTAAGCGTAAGTGCAGAGTTTACTCAAGTTTTTCACTGATATATGCCTCCCTTATACTATTGGATGATAAATAAGCACTGTACAACATCAACACAGAATCAGACACAACCGCCCCAAGCAAAGTCTGCATGTGCAGCCAAGCATGCTGGGAAAAGAGGGTGACCTGACCCTAAATCCAATGGGAGACTCCCATCCGAAGAGCTTGAGAAGGTAATGGACGAAATAAGTGGTTTGAAATCTGCTGTTGTTTTAGGATTGTTAATGCTTGTTCAGACATTTTGATACTGTTTTCTGAAGCTCTACTGACACTGTCTTGAAATTCAATTAAAACTGTTATAAAACATGTCATATGTGTAAGTTTATTAATCCATTCTGAATGTAAAAGCTAAATGCCAATAATGCTACTTGATACTTGAATTGTGGTGAAACAGGCCTGATAGGCATGGCTCAGGCTGTGGCTCTCATTCTGTACTTCTCTCTCCCGTGAGAGGGAGGACACAGGCATTGATTTGCAGCCATTTACTGAGGGTTTCTTCTTTCTGTTGTGCTATTCCCTCAAGGAACCTGGAGATATCCACCCACAAACCCCTGCCCCCGGCACAGACACTCACCCATTATGTGTCTCTGTCCCCATCCCCCTCTCCAGGGAAATGTAAACAGCTTTCCCCTCCTCCGTAGATTTCTCACTCACATCTCACACTTTTCATTCTTCCAGGCACCTCCAGTCTGAGCACAATTTACACATACAGGTCCAGAGGTTTGCATTTGATTGACAGAGGGGTCACATTTGCTTCTCCTACTGAGCTAAGATGGGCTGCTTCATGCATTTTTATACACATACTAACCTATATATATGTATGAAGTCAACCCTCAAAACAATAAGATCCAACAGAAGCTGCAGCTGAGAAAACAGACCATCGGCATGTTCCACAGGTGGAGGAACACAAAGTCTCAAATGGTCCTAAATAATCTTTAGGTTTCTTCTGATTTGGACACTTTTTGCATTAATATTATTTTTTTGCTTTAAATCATAGGCTTGTTTCACCACAGTTCCAACATATATAGCAATGTGAGAGTGTATGGCATCTTGTAGGACTGCAATGTGGAAACATTAAAATGCTTTGTTGCAGTATTTTTAGTTTTTCCTTCCGACTCAGCAGTTGCTTAATTTTGTCACCATTTCTATCTTTGTTATAGGAAAGTCCTCAGTTTAATCATGTGCGACCAAGAAAGAATGTGTTAAAAATACATCTTGGCTGAAACAGTTTCCAGCAGAACTGTGCTAAAGAGCTGTAACACATCTTTTACTGACGTCAAAAGTTCTGTTTTCATCTTAATAAAGGTGTGTTTAATTGACTTAAATATATACCATTGCATTTAAAATATTATATATTTTTGAGTCAATATTCCTCATGTGTGCATCATGGATTCTGTTAAATGTCAATTACTGGATACTATTAATTCACTATGAACATATAACACTTTACTGAACTTTAACTGAGAAAGTTAGATGTTAGGAATGTTAGGTTAGACTTTATTAGACAAGACAAATGTAAAGATTGCCTTGATGACCTCATTATGGCATCATCTTCTGCTGTCCATTTGGAGGTACTCAGGGAATTGCCTTCTGTCTCCACAAAAGCCCCATGTGAAACCTGATCTTCATCAAAGTTTCATGTAGCCTACAGTGAGGCTCTTATCATCTGGCCTATCAAATCAAGACAAATGACTCTTACCAACTACCCCCTATAATTAGGAATAAATTATCCTAACAGATTTTTTTTCACAGTCTGTAACCACAAAAAGGCATCATTAAACTTCTATGTTTATTTAGTGTGACTTTGGTTTGATGTATGGGTTTGATTAATAAAGACCAAATTCAAAAAACAAACCCACATAATATTATATAATTATTTCCTGCTGATTTAAAATGTAGCCAATTTCCAAATTTCAGGTAAAACCACAACCTATCACTATAATTGTGGCTGTACATGACCAGCCAGGTTTTTTAAATGGGGGTTTTTGTATAGACTGACCATCTCTTTCCTCTTGGGATGAAACCCTAGAGTTATATGGGATAGAAAGACACCATTGTCAGCATGTCTGGAAAGGGGGCTTATTCTCGTAAGCTAATATAACAAAGAAGAAATGGGTATCCAAACACACACTGTTTGTACAAAAATTAGAAAATTATAGATTATAGTAATAATGTAGGTAAAATTGCAGGATAGTTTGTTCAGTTCAAGTGGGCTAAAGGTAAAACACCCAAGCTAGTTCAACTGAAAAGTGATCAGTCTGTTATAGCTCCTTTCAATATTTACAGAAAACTACCTCCCCTTTAATAGAGCCCAAAAGATTAGTTCAACATGTGAAATGTCCAATTAACCTATAACACATTAGTACAGAAGACAATGTTATCTATTTCTTTTGAAAAGATAAAAAAACCTGAGATGAGACATGTATCCATAGAGATTTATCCTGTTGCGCTCACTTCAAATAACTTTTACCCTCATATCACCCTGATAAACAACATGAGATAAGGTGCTTGCTTTAACACACATTTTAATTGAAAAATACTTCAGGATTCATCTCGACTTTGTAATACACTGACAGTCTAATATCTGATCTACAGTGTTGTACACTACTATCTTGGTAAGAAAAAAGTGCTTAGAGGTGGACCGTGTCACAGGCAATGCCTATAGTCCATCACTTGTGTTCTTCAGAGTTCCTGTAAATCTAGACGTCTTCATGAGGCCTCATACTCAGGCCCACTGAAGTTACAGTAATTTTGTAAATTACAAGGTCCTCAAACCCCAGTGTCATTCTGGGATTTTGAAGCCACAGTTCTTGATAAAGTTCTTAGAAGTTCACCCTATGTTCCATAAGATTCAAAATAAGATATCAAGCATTCCATGAAATGTTACAGCGTTTTTCACAGTGCTTCAGTAGAGAACTCCTTCAAACGGATGACCAGGCTATGCAAATTAATGGCAGCTTAATCGGGACCAGCCCTTTTATATTAAACAAATCATTTCCATTTTTTTTTTTTTTTTGGTTCACCTGCGCCATCACAATCACATGCAACATAAATCCAACTCGACAACAAACAACCATTCAGATGAATGTCAACAGTGCAATGGCAAACCCAATGACTCAGGCCATCAGCAATGGAAAAAGGCAGGTGCAGGCGTTGTAGAGAGAATTATCGCTTTTTCTTCTGTTTGAGGCTTTTTCGTCGTTTGACAATCATTTCGTACAGTTTGTCCATGCCTTCGTGAAGCCCCTCGCCGATGATGGCACAGGCCGGTTGGATGTGGTATGTTGTGGCAGGCGTGAGCTCCTGGAGCGCCAGCTGCTTCTCTATATCCGCCACAGACAGAGATTTTGGCAGGTCCTGTTTATTAGCTATGACCAACAGCGGCGTTCCTTGGTTTTCAGCGAATTTGGTGACTTTATGCAGCTCCGTCTTGGCCTCCTCCAGTCGATCCACGTCCACAGAGTCCACCACATAAATAATGCCATCCGTGCACCTACTGTAAGATTTCCACAAGGGTCGGAGTTTCTCCTGACCACCAACGTCCCAGAAATGACAGCTTATTCCTTTGGCCGTGCCGTTACTCAGCTTGATTTTTTCCGTGTTGAATCCTATTGTAGGCACAGTGTTGACAAACTCGTTGAATTTCAGTCTGTAAAGGACCGTGGTTTTCCCTGCGGAGTCCAAGCCGAGCATCACTATATGGAGGGACTGAAACGCAGATATGTTGGAGAAACTGTTCCCCATTTTGATCTCCTCGTTAGCAGGGGTAAACCCAATGCAGTCCCCTCGGCACTAGAGATTTGACCAGATTCAGACTGGATGTGATGAAGCGATCATTGCAGTGCGCGTGAGACCAGCTTGTGATCGGTAAACACTCCTCTATGAGCGGAGAGTCTCCGCAGTAACAGCTCACATCAACATACCACCGCAAACTGCTCAAAATCCCTCCTGACGGCGCTCGTCCACATTAGCGATGAATGAATGTGATCAGAAATCTCTTCTAGGCATACGATGAACGCGTCTAATCATGCGATGATGGACACAAGCGAATGTATGGTAATGAATGGAAGCCAGCAGTGGCCCTGCTGCAGCTGCTCCTCACACTGGAGAAACTCCGCCCGCATTTCATGTGAAAACTGAAAAACAAACCCCTCTTATGGCAAGCTAACTACTCCTTAAACTAGCTCGTATACATTTTTGTTACTAGTAGGCTACTTTTTTAAACAGTTGTAGGTAGTCCTCCTGACTATCTTTTTATTTTTCACTAATAAATATAGTTAGTCTATTATTTAAATATTAAATTTATTATATCATATACAGTGTTGGCCAAAATTATTAGAACATTAGTATTTTCGCCAGTCAGTTATTTCTATCTTTTGCTGTAGTGTGTCAGTAGGNNNNACCAAAATTATTAGAACATTAGTATTTTCACCAGCTACAAAAAGGTTTTAAGTCAGTTATTTCTATCTTTTGCTGTAGTGTGTCAGTAGGAAATGTCATTTTACATTTCCAAACATTCATTTGGCCATAGTCTAACAATCCTGTGATATTTATGTTAGGGAGTCTGACAACAGCCAGTGCTCCACACAGAGATCTGATCTCTTCATGAACAGAAGAAACTGAGACAGACTGAATCCAGAAGAACTGTGGCAACGTCTCCAATATGCTTCAAGAATCCTGCAAAGCTACTTGAAAAACTATGCACAAGTGCACCGAGGGCAAAGCTGCTTTAAATGCAAAGGATGGTCACACCAAATGTTGATTTAAATTAGTTAATAGAAGTCAATTGATAAAAAAAAAAAATCTATTTATGACATTATTTTTTGACAAAATCCTCATTTTACAGTATTTTTTTTTTTACAAGTGCCTAAAACTTTTAACAGTACTGTAGCTTTGCAGGTAGGTTTCTTTAAGCAAGAAATGACTGACTTAAAACCATTTTTTTAACTGGTGAAAATAGTAGTGTTCTAATAATTTTGGCCTCAAATATAGTATTTTTTAAATGAACATTTTAATGACTGTATGCTTCTTAAAATAATTTATTTTATTTATCAATATAGAAAATATTACGAACAAGTATTAACTTGCATGTAATGCAAAAGACTTTAGCTAAAGTATTTTATCAATAACCCAGTGCTGGTTAGCTTTTAACCCTGAGTGTGGGGCAAAAAGGGCTTCCCTGGTCACTTTATACATTTTTAAGATAAAAAACAAAACAAAAAACTTTTAGGGTTTAATTCCCATAAAAATGTGTTGTTTCATCAATGTTAAATAAAACATAGGCTATATTTTCTGCAATAATACACTATGGGTGTAGTGAAAAGCACATTTTCATTAAAGCTGGCCCATTGTACCCTTGCTGGCCAGTGTGGTAGTTGGTAGTTTTGAAATAATTATAGTGGGCTATACCTACTAGTGATATTTTAAATGATCCTGAAGTAATAAAAATAAGTTCTAGTAAAATAAGTTCTAGTGAAATAGATTGTGTTTAGTTTAAAGGATTAAATGGCTTTCCACATAACTCCCCTCAGCAGTCTGCGCACAGGTTATAGTGTTCTCTAATTTTCGTGGAAGATGGGAGGCATTCGAACAGAAACTAGGGTGCGTCCACGAGATTGTACCGATTGTAAGACGTAAGGAAAAAATGTAAATTGTAGGTAATTTCACACCTCACTGAAAACATTTAAATAGGCTGCTAATATTTCCACACTTCACCAGAAATACTTTAAAAAGCCTACTAACTCAGATCTTCCAACTTTTACCTTGAAAAGGCAGTCTGGTAAATCTTCTGGCTAAAATCTTTTATTTCTCATATAAATTTAGTCGTCCCTGACTTACTAAGTGGCTATTTTTTGATACATATCGCCACCTGGCGTCCATAGTAGGCACTTTTTTTTCTTTATACGTGTTTTTTTATTTTTAACAAAAGTCATATTAAGTAAATACTTTTGACAAATCGTCACGCTAAAATATTCCAAACCAATGATCAATGCTGTTACCATTAGGTAAACTATCATAGACTGAAAAGTTACAAGAATTTTCCAAACTTTAATCAGTTAAAAGAAGTAAGAGCTAGACAAAAACTCATGGACATCCTATCTTACACATGACAACAATCGTTAATGTTAGATTTAAAGATATTTCTCAATCAACGTTTGTCTTTACACCGAGTAAAACTTTGTCCTTTAGCTATATTAACTCAGTGTTTCTCAATCCTGGTCCTGGGCGCCCCCCAACACTGCACATTTTGTATGTCTCTCTTATCTGATCTGACACACCCATTTCAGGTCCTGGAGTTTCTTCTAATGAGCTCATGAGTTGAATCAGGCGTGTTTAATTAGGGAGACACACAAAATGTGCAGTGTTGGGGGGCACCCAGGACCAGGGTTGAGAAACACTGTATTAACTGTTTGTCCACTAGGTGGCAGATGTGTGATGGAAATGTTAGAGGAGAAATTACTGGGAACTGGCCTTATTTAGTTTCCCATTTACCTATTTAGACAGTAAAATGAGTCAGAATGTAACATTCAATCATGGACTGCTCTGATTGAAATCTTACAATAATGGACTATTTATAGAATATTTCAGAACACTCTTCTTTTTTAGCATTAGCATGGAGAGAAAGAAAAATGAAGCAATGTACTGAGGCAAGCCATTTGTCTTTGTCTTCCTCAACATAACTGAAGAGAAAAAAACTCCAGTGCTCACTGACCTGCGAAGGAACACAGTTTATTTATGGCATATCACAGCAAACACAGACACATTCATAAACACACACTTGCTTGACTATATCTGCAGAATACCGGTTACAACCGTGTAAAATCTTCACAGTTGACTGTACGTTCATTATAAAGCACACACCCACACACACACACACACACACACACACACACACACACACACACACATAACAATCTTTCAGATTTTTGTTGGTAGGCCAGGGTTCTCCCCAGAGAGTGATGAAAGTCTTGTGATGTGAACTATGCTGTCTGCATGTCATGGGGAAGATGTAAGCATATTTTTGTAAGACCCACAGTGATGACTGTTTACACTGGTCATAATTTTTGTTGGGAGAGCCTGTCAAGCAGTGAGAAAAATTATAGTGGAGTGATAAGACTGGAATTCTCACACAGCAAGTAGGTTTTTAAAACCCGCAGTGAGCACTGCAAGAAAAACAACTTACAATAATGTTCAATGTTACACTTTGACTGTGACCATAGTAATATATAAATTATAATGCATATATAGTCAGTTTTGTCACACAAAGTCATCCTATCAAGGACATGCCATCTTCACTCAACAATGAACTCTTACAAATGTGAGAGTTAAAGTTCTTTGGAGGAAAGGTGGACAGAAATGAAAGATTATTTTCAGCATGTCAGTGAGGTTAATGTAATTAAATTTATGACAGTACATGTTGTGAGTGACCTTATACAAGGCATGATGGGAAGATGCAAATCAGAGAGACATTTTTTTTTTCAGTCAAAGTGAAATTCAATAATAATAAATGTATTTATTTATTTTAACTTTGAATAAACAAAGTGTTAAAATGATAAAATTGCTTTGTTTTACATGGATCGTCTGTTTGGAATTATCATCACAATCAAATGGACTTTTTTTTTTTTTTTAAACTGTTTTTTATAAAAAAAAAAAAAAACATCACGAATCACTCGATATTTTGTCAGAAATCTTGATAGTAGGTCTACATTCTTATCAAGAGACACCAAACTCCGCGCAGCTTTAATTGGTACGAACGCGGGATAGAAGCATGAGCAAAAAAAAAAAAAAAAAAAAAAAAAAATCGACTTCCGCTGCGTCCTTAAAATCCTTGAACTGTAAATTAAAAATTTTGCGCCATAAATGAAAGTTACATTACTATTCCAATACAACGAGTGTTCCAAATGTATAAACGAAGTTTATCCCGAACTTATTAACAAAGGAGCAGACGCTTAAATAACAACACTAACACTAAAATGGTCAAAAGGCAAATGTTCCACCTCCAGCGTCCCAAATTAATGGTGAGTAACTCTTTTATTTTCTGTAAATTGATATTTAGATGCTTTAGTTATTGGCCAACAAGTGCTGATGGAAGAGTTTGAGTTTTACGTTTTATTTACAAGTGGGCTAAAGTGATCCCATTGCTCTCATATGTGGTGTATCTCTTTATTAAGTGAAAAATGTTTTACTTTTCCATTTTACTTCATCCTAACATTTACTTTCACTTATTAAAACAGTAGGCTACTTAAAACTAAACAACATAAACTATAGACACTTAGAGCAAAGTAAAACAGGCAGTTTAGCATACAGTGTAGTTGGCATCACAAAACAAAACATGAAAGAATAAGATTGTTGCAGTATTAGTGAAAAATGCCAAAGTATGTAAAAGTGTATCTTTTGTGCAAAATTGTACAAGTATAAAACCATGATGATATGCAATGAATAAAAAATCTAAACAAGCATATCTTATTTTACATGAAGGTTTTACATGAGATAGGTTCAATGTACAATTTACTGTGCAACAAATCTATTGTGCAAACATATAAGTGCTTTAAAGAATATTAAAAACAACACAATGTATTGTGTAAGTCAGGTGATAGGCAGTCTTTATATGGCGCAGTCATCTTGAGAGCAGGGGCTGAAAGCGGAGCTCCGTAGGAGATCCAGACAGTTGACAAGGATGAGGGAGCCTGTGATGTGCCTCCAGCGCTTTGTAATAGGGTTCTTCATTTTGTCCAGTCCAGTGTGAAGTTCCTGAATCACATCCCTGTAACTGTCCCCAATCCGGGCTGCCCATGTGACCAGGAAGTCATAGGCTGGTTTCCACATGGCCTTTACAAAATAAAAAAAAACGTAAAGATATATTTAAGTTTGACATGTAAACCTGTATGAATGTGACATTTATACACCCTCACTTCAGTATCCTAAAAAGCTTATACCCAATCTGTATGCTCTCCATTAAGAGTGAATGTGTGCAAATATTCTAAGCCAGTAAAACAAAGCCCAAGAGGAAGCTCATAATCTCATCAATTGTTGGTAGAACATTCAGGTTCCTCTTCTGAGCTGGATGCAAACATAATAATCTTGACTTGTGGGTTTCCTGTAATTTGTGCTTAAAAGCCAGTTATACATTTTACAAGTGTCAGTTACCTCTCTCACCTATTCCACTTGGACATTGTTCTTTATGCATTTTTATGATGCAGATGATTAAACATTCTATACTTTATTTTACGTAACTTTATGTTTCCATACTCTTTGTTTTGTTTGCACAGTTGTCTGTACTGTCACTGATCTACAATTTGAGCCACACCATGAGTTTTTCAATGCGCAGTGTAAACAGACCTGACACTTCTTTTCCAACCTGACCACGTGAGAAAACATAAGTATTTTACAAGGTGGCATAATTAAGTATTTTTGTATGAATTTGTATGATGTGATTCATACAAAAACACAAAATATATATTGTTTTAAAAAAAGTAAGCATGAAGGTCCACCATTAATCCAACTGTAAATGTAAGTGGGGCGTAAGCAGATCATACAAAAACGCAGTAGAAAAAAAAAAGAAACTTAAATCATCATCGACTCAACCTCATGTTATTCCAAACTTAAATGACATTATTTATGTGAAGCATAAAATGAGATGTTAGGCAGACTGATAGTTTCAGTCATCATTCACTTTCATTGCATTCAAAAAGACTTGTGTTCCACTGAACAAATAAAGTCATACAGGTTTGGAAGAGTGAGGATGAATGAATGTTGACAAAATATTCAGGTTTTGGTGAACTATTTTTTGGATGCTTTCAGTGTTTGTTTTACCTCACTGTCCAGTTGTCCCCTGCTGTCTCTGTGTGGAGCTTCATACGCTTCCATCTGCTGCCGGGACACTTTAGCCAGTCTCTCAGCGAGCTCCCTCCAGCGACCCGCCACCTCCACTGCTGTAGTCAACAGCACAAAGTCCATGACCAGCCGTGCCACCAGGCCCTGACAGTCCATCTTCAGAAGAGCCTGAATGACAGATATACAGTCAGACCATGAGTTTATCATCACCAAGCCACTATGCAAAGATTATAACTCTGCTTTATGTCACTGTTTAAAGTCACAAATTAAATAACGCTAGATGTTTGAATCCCCACGTCAGTTTTGTAATACCAGACATGATAGATAATGATTACTAATGGGATACTTCACTTAAAAATTCTGAAAATTCTGTCATTTACATCATCCTGATGTTTTTCCAAAACTGTAAGAATATATTTTTTAAAAGAAGATATTTTGAAGATTGTTTTAACTCTTTTTATCTATAAAATGAAGAAAAAAAAGATAAATATCTTCTTTTGAGTTCTATATTAAAAGAAAGTGATACAGGTTTGGAATGACATGAGGGTGAGTAAATAATAATAGAATTTTTATTTTTGGGTGAACAATCCCTAAATGTCTAATTTAATCTATTTTAAATGGAATATCATTTTTTTTTAAATATTGTAAATTATAATGTTACCATGCCTAAAATAATTCTCTTGTAGCATTTACAAATATTGATTTTTAGTTTTTAGTGTTTTATTTTTCGTTAAGAATTTAAATACTGACCATTTGTTGGCTATCACTGTCAGCTATAACATAAAAATAATTAGCAGTATATCAGCTTCTGCCATAATTTTAATAGTCGTGCATCCCTTGAATGCATTTACACAAAATATGACATTGAAACTGTATGCAAATAGCCTTCAAATCAAATCTTCTAAAATTAGTACTTTGTATACTTGTATCCTATTGTGGATAGCTGCCTTCATAATCTCAAATACCAAATCTTCTGTATTTTAAAAAGTGCCCCTCTCAGTGGTTGCTAAGTAAAGCCTGTTCTAATTAGTAAACTTCAACAAGAGTACACAACAACACAAACTACAAAACTGAGATAGTGTCAGTGGTTTTCTAAGCACTGCCTCAGAAGATCCAGACCAATCCAGAGCTCAAGTCATCAAGCCGGGCGCTTTGATAAATGTGGTGATATGCAGGAAGCGACGTGCATGCTCCTGTGAGCACAATATAATGAGAGTGACTCCGAGCCCCCTGGACAAGGGAAATGTTAGGGAGGAATATCCGGCCGTTCTGTTGGCAAGTGTTCTGTCTTATTAACGTGACCTTCTTTTCTCCCCTGAGAGTTTGGCGTGACATTTAAAAAACTGAACAGGGACTTACTTTCACTTTGCCATGTGAATATATGACGTTCACTGATCTACAAAATGTCTGAAACTCTTATCTGATGATGATGACATGTGACATTTACACTTTCTTAGTGCTTGCTTTATACAACATAGAAAGGAATCAATCTGTCTACAATTAAGTTCTCACACATAAATTAGTCAAAAATGCAGGTGTTCTTTGTACGCTTAAATGCACACAGAATGTGTTTAACGCTACACGCCCTGAACTCTCTAATCTCTGATTCCAGTTCCATGGCTTGGAATGTTTGGAATGACAGGAAGTCTGCTTAGAGGGGGAGGAATACGGCGCTGATGCCCCAGAAGACCTGTTAAAGGTCTGGCTCCAAACAGAGCAATGAGATAGCGGGAGTCTTGGATGGCTTCCCTCTTATCGAAGATGCTAGTTCTACAAACAAACAGGAAGGTATGTCTCTGACTTGTACATTAGGCAGTGCTAAAAGAATCGTGATCAGGACGACTTGCTGTGCTACTTACTGTTTAGGTGAAAGTAAAAAAGATGTGTATTGTGTTTGTGAATGTATCACACTGTGTACACATAGATTGTGTGCATTAGCCAAAGAAAGATAAAGCCTTTCATGTGCACCTGTTTCCTGAGGTGTCTCACCCCTGACCCCTGTCACAGTCAGGAACTTATTAAGTAAACCCTACAAAGTAGTAACAGAAAGCCAAACAAAATCTAAACCCTGTCTGCTTAGACTTTTGCCTGAGTCCTGACAGAATCCTGAACCAACTGTTAATGCCTCAAATGAAGTCAAGTGTGGCAAGCGGAACTACTATCTAATGAGAAAACAACATGATTATTTTAATGGTGTTTTGATTATTTCACTATTTTGCCCACAAAAATGCCAAAGCTGTTTTTTTTTTTTTTGTTCTATTCATTGCTCCTTCAGACACCTCCAAAATTTCTATTAGTATGCTGCATCAGTAAC
>SCHK01254834.1:5772-17331 GCA_004124795.1 Poropuntius huangchuchieni
TATGTTAGGGTAGACAATTAGATTTTGTTTGTCTGTCTCTAGGAGAAAATAGTCTACTATCTTGGACATGTTATTACAATTACTTTCCCCAAAATATTTATATTTTTATTTTTTATTCTTAAAAAGAATACCTCAAAACAAGGATTTTCAACACCCGCACCCCCATAATTAATTACGCTTATTAAAATATTTGAAAATGCTTTATTATCTTCTGCATGGACCCCCATCAATAGTTTCACAGACCCCTGCTTGAAAACCCTGGCCTTAAAGTACTTATATTTGCTTTAGTAATACTAGCTTTTCACCTGCAACCCAATTTAGGAGTGCCCTTGGCAAATTTCATTATGACGTAAGAAGCATTGTAAGAAAACTTGGCCTAGATATCTTTCGCAATACCCAGTCTACGACTGTGATGCAATCTTTCAAGTTTTGAATGAGTGACTGCAATTATGTAACGCCAAAAGGAATTTTCCATCCATTGACACGCAAGCCTGGCAATCCAGGAAACACCTGCACGGTCTCTTTGGATGGCAGGTTTTGAGTGTCTGATAAGGCCTGTGTGCCTTTAGATGCAAAAGAGTGGGAGTGTTCTCATCTCTCCGTAGACCTCAGTGCAGCACTTCACACCTCAACACAAATGCCACGCACAAAGCCGACTTTGATATCACGGCTCGGCTCTAAGCAGACTACCAGAGAGCAGATCCTGAGCTGCTCACAATGCATTAGCATGAGCTATCTCTTTCTTGGCTTAAAGGCTAAACATCATGAATGATTACTCTAGTCACTTACAGGGTGTAAAAAGTGATGCATGCAGAGAATTTAAATCCATTAAAGCAAACAAACAGCTCCTCTACATTGTGCGTTCTTCATACTAACGAGGTGGAATCTGCAGGATGTTTTGTGTTTATCAGGAATTTATGCACTGATTTAGGGGGGAAATCTTCGGAATTTTATGATTTAAACAATGTTTAACAGAGAATATGACACTCATATCTGTGGAAATGGTCTGACAAATGGACAATCCTGCCCTAAACTCATGCTGTTGGTTACGTGAACTACTCAAACAGAGCAATGTTTTTACAGTGTTACATAGTGTTAACAATTTTTTAGGGAAGTTTTTCAGTGCATAATGAACCAGGATATGAGAAATTATTTTAAAACTGAAAAAATTGCACGTTTCAGTTTTAACCAAAGGTCCAAAAATAGTCAACCATGGTGTTTCATGTTTGGGAAATGACCTCAAAGTTCTTACTTGCTGGTTCTGTAGGTGTATTTGTAGGTGACCTCTCGGGAGACCTGACGTGCCAGTCCGAAAAGCTCATCTCTGCGAGTCAGCAATGCCACTTCCTTCATACACAGCTGTGCTGCAGCCTCATTCACTGTCAGCTATGCAGAAACATAGTTTTTAGCATTCATTTGATAATAAATAATACATATTGTTATGTGCAAAAAATTAAACCAGTCCCACGAGCAAGCAACACCCCTGCATGATATTTCTGGTGCAGCCAATTAACCGATGAAGCACTTCTTGAATCATTTCTTACTGGAAGTACAGCTACCCGGTTGAAAAAAACAACATATGCTGGTTAGGTATGTTTTGAAGCATGGCAGATGGTTTGAATTGGTTTAGGCTGGTCCTGAGCTGGCTATACGCTGGTTATGAGCTGGTTTAAGCTGGTAATGTGCTGGTCCTAAGCAACTAGCTCCTGCTCAGGATCAGCTTCAAAACATACCTAACCAGCATTTGCTGTTTTTTTTCAACAGGGTATGCTTGGAAGTGCATTATATATTTAAGCCCCAAAAGCACCCAGAGATGCAAAAGCCCCATAAAACGCACCTCGTGCAGAGTCAGATGCTTCCCATCCTTCCTTTTTGAGTCGAATCTCCCATATATGGCGCTATACTTGCGGATTTCCTCTTCCCTGTGCGGATCCTCGTCACTCATATCGAAGATGTGGCTGATCATCTTGGCAAGCTTCTTATTTCCCTTCAACAGTTCTTTAACCTCTCCGGGGTCACTCTTGGGCAAAGACTGAGCGATTCTTTCTACGCACTCCACCACGGACTGAACAGCAGCCGCATCTAGTGCCTCCAGGCCGTCCCGAGGGGAAGACGGAGAGCCCAGTTCTGCCGGGGACAGGCTGTGCTCGCTCTCCGTGCCGTGACCGGCCCAAAAACGTGGCTCGCTGCCACTCTGGAGGGGTGAAACGGTGGCAGAAGAGTTCCCGTTGCCCGATTCTCCTTTTCCGGGATCCACGCAAGCAGCTGCCAAACACTTGGGCACTTTGACTTGGGTGTCTCCTCGGGCGCCATTCCCAGGTAACAATGTGGGCGACCCTTCGGGCAGCTTGTAGACGGGAATGCTGCAGACGGGAAGGGACGTGAGGGGCTGATTGAACAGGGCAGGGTTTGTGACCCAATCGCGCAGAGCTTTCTGTAGGCGTCTGACGTGCAGCGGCTTGCTGGCCATGCCTACGAGCGCCATGATCTCAAGAAACTCGTCCTCGCCGGCCTCGCAGAGCTGCTGAACGTCGTCACCGCCCTGCTGGATGAAGGCGTCGTAGTAGCACAGCAGGTTGGCCCTCTGAAGGATGCGGTAGAGCTGCAACTCCCCAAGGGTTCTGGGTAAAGTCGCTGCCATACCTGAACAAAGGAAGGAACAAAGTAAGCAATTACAGGAAACAAAGCAAAAAGCGCTTGAAGGAGAGGACACTGGTTGCCACAGCAGGGGGAGGAAGAGAAATGTGTGGCTGGATCCAAGAGTGGCGACTATAAGAGAGCGCCTGTCAGGCTCCTGGGCTGCTGGGAGAGTCACATACCACACTCCACCTCTGCAACACGCGTAGGTGGGCTCTCTCAGCACAGGCCTCATTTGTTTCTGCCGGGATCTGGCTTCTACAGCTGCCACTGTCAGGATCTGGATCCACAGCAGCACAGATAAAAGCGAGATTGGCTGCAGGGGAGGGAGGTGGGGTAATGAAGCCGTGTGGGAGTGGGACGGTAGGTGTGCGTGCTAAGAAGATAGCGCTCTGCATTTTACTTTAATTCACCCACTTCTTCCTTAGAAGGATCCAGGGATTATGAATGCATGACAAACGTACGCACGCAGTGCTCTCTGCAAACTTTGTCAGAGACTGTAATGCATACCAATGTGGTAACCGAGCTCATTTGCTTATTTTAGATGTGATTTAGAAATGATATGCAAAACATGACAGTCAGAAATGTTTGTATTTTGAATCTGCATTTGCAAATCGCCACTCATTTGTGGATTGGTGCATATGATTTACAAATGCATATACAATGCACATGAATAATCATTCAAAGCACAATTGTGTACTTACGAATGATGTTTTGCATCGTTGAATGATATTATGTGAATGTCAATTAGATTACGGATTTGTCATCGTTTGTGAATTCATTTGTCACAGTAAAAATGAAAAAGATCAAGGCAGAAATGAAAGGTTCCTCAGATCACTGGCAGAACACTGTGGAGAACCTCAAGGAACTTGTGAAACTTACAAAAGGATCTAATAAGTTCCTACAAGAACTTTAAAGACTGATAATGGTTCCTTCTCCCATCACAGGGGAAAAGCATTGAGAGACACTTAAATTATATATTGAACTTTATTGAGTACACAACATGATAATTGAAGCACGTTCAAAATGATGCCTAGAGGTTCTCCAGAGGGTTCCTCTAGCATGGCAGTCTGAAGATCTCCAAACAAGCCTTTTAAAATTTAAAGTAGTGAATCATATTTTGTGAATAAGAATTAGGTTACTCATTTGTGAATCATATTTTGTGAATATATTCTTTCTGAGACTATTCTGACCCCTAGAGATATGTCAAGAAACTTATATTGTTTTAAGGTCATCAGAAAACAGCATTTTACATTAAAATATACCAACTACCTGTTTTTTTTTAGAAATGAATCAGAATGTAAAATATTGTCCTGTTACCCTAAATTTCAAAACAAACTTGCACTGACATACACATTTGCACTTTTCTCTGCCTGCTATGAAGTATAAAGACAGAAAAAACGCTTTTGTGGACACTACAACAAGAAAGCAGCAAAAAAGAAAAAGTTGTCCAAAAGTTGCAAAACTTTTATGGCATTTCTATACTACACTCATATACTTTACGATTAAATAAATAAAATAAACAATTTAAAAATAAGAAAGTTAAAAAGACAAAAAAAATAAAATTACAATAAAATAAAATAACCACTTTTAAAAATGAAGAACAACGCCAGTGTAAATGCCAGACCTCAATTATTGTTCTTTCAGTGGCAGTAAAAGATGACAGATGCTGCTAAATCATCATGACTGTTAGTGTACTAGAGGTGAATAAGAACAGTAACACAGCGAGGCTGATAGTGAGTACTGATGAGTGAGTGTATGGAGTCTAATGAGGACACCCCACTGCACAGCAGAGTGATCCGCCACTCTAATGGATGACTGAGGCCTAGACCCAAGTGAAGGGTGCCTTGTTGAAACTAATTCAGTATCAACATGGATGGCACTTAGGCAGCAATTTATCCAAAGCTCTCTCTCCCCGCAGCATGCTGGCTTCCTAATGCTGGAGATCTAAGGCCAGGGCTTCACGCAACACGCTGAGAGCACTCACAGCACGTACTCGTGTTGCCCAACAGCGGCCTCTTATCAATCTAAATGAATAATGGATTCACATCGAGACCTGTCCTAAATAGTGCTATGAAGCTATCGAAAAGGAGCTTCTCTTGAAAGGCAAACTATCAGTCCTGTGCATCAGACTAAATGTTTGTGGAACAGCTGCTCTTCATATAAAAGCTACAAGGGCTGTTTTTGTGAAAGGAACATAAGGCACTACAAGAGGAACACAACAATTCACTTCTTGATGACTACACAAGAAAAGGAATCATTTGTGTGTACATAAGAAGTGGGGTATCTCTTAAAGGAACAGTTCATGCAGGAAAGAAAATCCTGTCATCATTTACACACCCTCATGTTGTTTCAAACCTGTATGACTTTCTTTCTAATGTGGAACACCAAAAGAGATGTTTAGAAGAATGTTCGTGCTGCTTCTATCCATACAATGAAACTGAAGGGTAAGACATATCTGTCAACTTCAATTTTGGTCTGTTCTGCTATTATATGAGTTCAGATGATTCAGAATTGTATATTGGTCAGTCTCTGGTCACCATTCACTTTCACTTTACAGAAAACAGCAGCAACATTCTCCAACACTTCTCTTTTTATGCTACATAAGAGAGAAAATCGAATGAAATGAGGATGAACGTTTCCATTTTTGAATCAACTATACTTTTAATTAAAACTGGTATGTGATTAATTACAAATATTACAAGATGTAAAATAACTTGCCATGATGCACTGCCTCACAGATATAAATGTCTTCAACATCACTTTTCAACTGCCTCTTTATGGGGACCATCAAGTTCAACTTTGATAATATTTCTCAAAGCACTTCAAAAGATGGGTGCAAACACACTCATTTAGGTGGAAGTGCCTTTAACACAAATACTGTACGATTCGTCACAGGGTCTTTCGAAAATAACAGGGGAAAATATTGATGAGGAAAGTAGAGAAGGAGAATAGGCATGATAAAAGTTCACCGCTTTGCATTTAATATTAGTAACATCTGAGTCGGTATATCGGGGGCCCAGTGTGTACAATGAAGTGGTAAACAATGAGTCATTAATTCACAGGACACAAGCAACTTTTCAAAACAAAAATTCCCATTACCTCATTCTAATTTATTATTCAAATGATAAACCAAATATGAGGCATCACTAACTATTACTAATGTTTATGGGAACAAAAATAAACCATCTCTGGCAGAACATTATTATTAGGAGGCAAGCATCAAAGGTAGTTTTATTATAGACACTTATCATATTGTTATTATTCTGCCACTGCAGACTATGGCAGGACTGCTAGACGGAAATTTGTGCTGTAGAAATAAAGTAAACAGTTTGGAGCCATCCAAGAAATATGAATATGATATCATTGCTTATAACTATAAATAATATGGATTAAAGTCCTTAGATTCGAAAGATACGATATTTGTCGATCTCAGCTATTTTAATATTAAATATAAAATGCTGTATTTGACTAACAATTCAACATAAAAAGGTGAAATTTGATGTGTGCCATCTGTACCATCCTCTTAACATCTTAATAAAAATATTTTACAAGAAAAAAAAAAAAGTTTTTCGCTTTAATGTTTGTTTTGCCATGGTCAGTCACAATGTTTGCCCACCATTTAAACATTTTATGGAAATTGTACTTTTCCTAAAACATTCATTCAATTTTAACCATCATCTTTAGAACATTTTTTTTTGGACCAAACCAGTTGTTACAACAATCACAACAAATATTGGACAGTGGCAATTATTGCTAATAAGCAATTGTATTAGCTACAAGACCATTTTTTTTCTTCACCGTGAATGCTATATTCAATATTAGTTTTACAATACTGTAATACATAATAATAATTACAATAGTCCATATAAAAATTTGAGCTTCTGGATTGCTGGCCCTGTAATATCTGCATGCAACTATATAATTTTTTTTATCATTATTATCATACATTACTTTTCTTATCTACATATAAACAAATCAATAGCTATAAATATAGATGACATCGTATAGCTAGCTCTTGAAATTCCTGGGAGAAAATATCAGCGTATGAAATTCACACATACAAAAGCCATTGCACAGTGGAAAGCATTGGGAAAACTCTGACTGGAAGTGAAGAAACGCTAAGGATGCTGTACACACACAGCTGCCGACGACCAGACGCCCACGGGGGCGCGTTCACACACGGTACCGAGAGCTGTCCGGTCTGCACGGCGCGCACATGGATCACAAAAACACGCAGGAAAGTTCCACACAATACATGAATTCAGCGCTCAGCTGCATTTGCAAGCGAGACTGCACTGAAGTACTGGCAAAAACGTACCTCTTGGTTTTCTTTCTTTGTCTTTTTCCACCAAAACTCTTCCAAAAGCGCCGTCTGGTTGTGTGGTTATTAAAGTTCTGAAATATGACGCTCCGTTGAGTTGCGCGACGCTTCACCTGACGTCCAGCGAGGTGCCGCGCGTTCGGCGGGTAAGCGACGCGTCCTTCGGCTCTCTGTTATTGAATTAACTCTCACGCACTCTGTAGTTTGAACTACGGAGGGACTCTCAAACTAGTTGGTTTCCGCTCTCTCCCCTACTGCCAGAATTGGGATATTCCGCGCTTGCTACATTGCTCTCTCACTCCCACGCGCCTGCGTGACGCAGATCCTGGCGTGGGCGTTAGCGGCGCGTGGGAGGCTGCTGCATGGAATACCAAACCTCATATCAGCCGCATGCACCGCCTCATATATATATATATATATATATATACATGGACATTTATCATGTTTGTTGACCTTACTGAAAATACGCCAGCATACAGCATAACGGTTCGGTGGCCGCCTGTACGCCCACACCGGTGCTATTCTTGCCCCCTCCTCCTCCGGTGCAAATTCACCTGCTGCCTACAGCCTGTCACATACCGAGTCCTTGTGCATTCCAGTGGGCCCCGTTTCACATCTTATTAGTTCTACCTGTTCCATTTATAGAGTTATGCGCTGATGGCCAATAACAAGATCTGCAGGCAATCTCATAAACAACATAATTACTTTTTACTTTTAAAAACGCACTTTCTGGAGATGAGTTAATTAGCGAGTGAAAGCTTCAGCAATGCTGGATCTTCGGTTTGTAATTAAAGAGAATGCAAGAGAAGAAAAACTTGCACAAAGTTCAAAACAATGTAAACCTAGATTTGCATTTCCTGAAGGAAATACCACAAAAAACCACAATAGTGTTCAAGTCTTTGGCAAGTTTGATGTCACAAAAATTGTATTTAGTGTAAATATCTATATATTCTATTTATTAGTCTCTCTCTTTCTCTCTCTCTCTCTCTCTATATATATATAGAGAGAGAGAGTAGATAATAAGTAGATACATAGATATAGATGACAAAACCATGCATATTTACAATACAAATGCATTATAACAATAAAAATGTTCACATTCTGATCTATGTATGTAGATTTTGCTTAGAAGTGTATGACCTTTAACCAAAAATGAAAAAAGGCATTTATATGACACATCAATGTATTTATCATATTCAGAGCAAATGTAAACACAGTCAGTGAGGTTAAATCAAGGCGGTCTAATAAGGCAGCGATGTCTGATTCATGAATGAATCATTATTTTGAGTGATCTGTATGATTTTTAAACATTTTTGTCATTAATCGGACTTAATCAGAAACAAAAAATTCTCAAGCGTATGTGGTTGTAAAACATTGTCAAAATCGAGGGCTTCTCTATGCAGGATTCAATATGCAAACAGACAGAATAAGAAGATCAGTCACAGTACAGTATGCAAATATTACAATAACACTGCAGCACATTCTATTAGTCATAAGAAGATTTTCAAAGTGTAAAACTGTAATAAAATTTTTGGTTAAAACACCTAAGGCTAAAATTATCTAGCAGTTTATACTAAATTAATAGCTTGCTTTTTAATACTTAAAGGGTGGGGGATGAGAACAAACCCGATGTAGAACGTCTAAGCATTATCAATACAGTCATTCTTACTTTTGAACATGCACAGATGTTTGTGCTTTCTTTGAGTGTGGTCTTCGAGTACTGAATACCCGCCGGGAACTATACCCTTCTAAGGGGTTTGTGACTGAGAGACTTTCATTGTTACAGTGATTCAACCAAAACAAACCTCTCCCCTCAGCACATCTCTCTTACCGCTCCTCAGCGTCAGATGCGGAGATTCATTGAGAGATGTGCTCACAGACATGTTTTGGGGGTCTGCAGCAGGAAGAGGAATGAAAAGGGAGATGTTGGGAGGGGCTGTGGTCCTGTATGCAGCCACTACTCACTCCTCTTTCAGGATATTTACACTCCCACACACAGTGATTCAGCTGGCTCTAATCCTCTCCTCACACACACACACACTGCCGCTGGATTAGGCTGCATAAGACACCCATGGCCAAAAGACTACGGCAGAGATTCTCCTTCTGCATGTAAAAAAGCATGTGCTTTAGATAAACCGAGGAGCAAGCTGGCTGACAAAACAATTCGAGAATTTTGAGTATTTCGTATCTGGTTGTATGTGGGCAGCTGACATGACATGCAATTCTTCTCTCTTCCAAACACAAGGTCGGTCAATTGTTCTATGTTCATCACAGCAAACAAACAAACATCAAATGACGTTTTCATTTCTGTAAACTTATGCCCATATAGGTGAAATAGCGAAATATATCAAGTACATTTTTGTCACCTTTGGAATGACTCACATCTCTTGAAAATGTTGTTAATCAGGACCCCAACAGGAAGTAAATATGACTCAGAATAGCATACCATTCTTATTTTTGGCATTTAAAGATAGCAGAAATAGTAAGAGTAGGCTATTTTAGGTTAAGATGAGTCAAACCTTTGCTAGTTTACTTCTAATAAGTGCCTCAAAGAAAAATCAATGGCAGTTTGATTAGGTCTTCTTAAGGTTTTGTTTCCAAACAGACTGATTTAAAAAAAAAAAAAAAAAAAATTAGCAACCTTGGTTCCGGAAGTATTTCTCCCTAAAGGATTTTTGAGCCTAAAAGTCTTAATTAAAGAGTTATAAGTCATGAACCAAACTAATCACCTACATGGTGAATCACAACATATCAAACTTTGATTTGAAGCACAAATGTATTTGAAAATCATACAAAAAGAAAAAACTACAGGATTGTGTACAATGCAAGTGACAATCAAATTAAAGATGTTAAATACATTATTCACATGGAACTGGTCAAGTTTCTTTTGCTGCAATGTGTTTATTCTGATTCTCTGATTGGTGTGTTTTTTTTTCAGAATCATTGATTATGTAGTTTTCATGAAGAATTCTGTTAAACATGACTATTTTTTTAAAAACGAAATAATGTGGGTTAATTCCCCTATGGAGAAAATCAATGGGAGTTTTACTTCTGGAACCCAACTGTTGCTCTGTTCTTGAAAACTATAGCCAAATCAGCCAATCAGATAAGAGCTTACTCAATCAAGAAAGTGCATTCCAGTTTTGTGTGCAATATGCATCAAACGGTCAGTGAACGGACAGTGGGTGGTCCATGGATGTGCTGTCTGAAGCAGAGACTATAGGAAGAAGGAAAGATTTACCTTCTACTGTTAAGTGTATAACATTTCCATAACACTATTTCCATATTAATTTCTTCAGTCTTGCGGTGTGAGAGAAAGAGAGATTTAATAAGCATTAATGAGCATATAATGCGGTAAGTGAAAGGTTTAATTATTTGTGTGAAAGCAGTATGTGAGTCAAGCTGTAAACAATGTTCTATAACAGAGTACTTCCTTGAAATGTGTTTTCAACGGCATTTTTCACATTTTTTTTTATTTAATAAATGTGCATGCATCTAATCAGAAACACATTTAAATTCACACAATAATACATATGTGAATACTCTACAGAATTTCTTTAATAGACTTATATGTCACAGTTGATATAAATAGCTAAACAACACTTTCAGTGTGCCCACTAATAAAGGAGGGTGTGAGGAGAGAGAGATATCAGACAGAAGGGGAGACAAAGAGAGAAATTGGAGGTTGGGTTGGGTGGGGGGTGCCAGAAAGGGTGAGAGAGAAAGAGAAAAAAGAAAGAGAGAGAGCAGTACAGTAAAAGTCTTCGAATCTGCCTTGGTATTAGATGCTATTTTTAGGAAGTAGGCCAGCAACAGCTAGCAGCCTGGCGAAGGTGCCATGCATGCTTGATTATATTTTTTTTCCTTCTTTTTTTATCTGACAGATAGAGATGAACTGAGATGATTTTGGGAACTGATAAATGTTACAATACTGTGCCAAATTTCGAATGAAAGATGCCAGGGAAAATATGAGACGTTTCTGTTTTGACAGCTGATTGACAGATGGCTACCACATTGATCCTAAAAATGACAACTGTGCAGTTGACAATGAGTTTAGCTTAAAATCACGCCAAAAGGAATACAACCGATTCACAGGATGTGCGAGACAATACTTCCACTAAAAAACAAAACAAAACAAAACATGTTTTTTATCGTTTTTATAACATTAATATAAAAGAATTCTGTTTACATGAGAAACCTATTCATTAAGTAGGTTAAGCTTTCCATATATGGTGACAAATTCTATTTGATTTAATAGTAAATGCATGTAATTTTATTGTAAAATACTGTATATGTTTTTTGGACATATTTTAAGGTCAGGTTCAAGTTAAAGTAGGGTGGTAAATTATTGTTCTGTCAATTAATTATACAGACAATGACAGCTGACAGTTTTTTTTACAGAATATTTCATGTTAAATGATTAAATAATATATCAATTGTTCAAATTTGAAAGAAGTCTCTAGGCTGCACTGTTTAATAAAAATACAGTAAGAATGGTACTATTGTGAAATATTATTACAATTATAATTATCATTACTCCAGTCGTCATTTATGATGCTTCAGAAATCATTCTAATATGCTAATTTGGTGCTCAAGAA
>SCHK01254863.1:0-15561 GCA_004124795.1 Poropuntius huangchuchieni
AGCATCTCTGCTTCAATAAGAGCTGTCTGGATACTCTGTCCGCTCAGATTCTCACTGACAAGTAATGCTGATGCGCAAAAAAAGTGACTTTTTTTGCACCCTCAATCCATTTATTTANACTCAGATTCTCACTGACAAGTAATGCTGATGCGCAAAAAAAAAGTGACTTTTTTTGCACCCTCAATCCATTTATTTAATGTAAACTTCTGTTTTCATCTCTGGAAGGTGCAAAGAGAGATTTAAATTCAGGTCTTTGTTTTTCATTTCATTCTCCGGCTGGGGGACGGGGTAATAACCAGAGAGGTATGGGGGATTTCTCTCACTTTAAAGTACCACAGCATCATGGCCCAAAGCCAGTCTTTTATTGCTCTTTCACTGTTGCCGTGGTAGCAGTCGTGTCCTGGAAGCTCAATCATTTTCTTATCAGGTGCAGCTGTCAGACTTTTTCTTAAAAATGACCAAGAGAAAAAGAAATATCCCCAAGAAAGAGAAAGGTAACAGAGACCGTATGGATGCTATTCCTGAGGTGTCAATAGTGTGACCCGGTATTAAGCGAGAGACATTTGTTAATGTTCTGTTGTTTCAGTGGGAGACACATACACACACATTCACACTAGCGCGGGAACTTCGCAAGAGTGCTTGAGAGCTTCGGGGTGAAGCTCTGGTGCGTGAAAACTGCTAGGAGAAAAGCTCAATTACTGGATGTTTAGTAAATGGATAAACAAATTATGTAGCACAAATAAAGGGGCTTTTTGACAATATTGCTTATTTAGTTCAATTGATTTTATAATTTGGTATTAAATTGGCTTTTACAGTGTTGCCTGAAAACTTGCCATTAAAAACAAGCAATTAAATGGCAATGTAAATGTTATTTAACAAATTCCACCGCACTTCATTTTTACAGCTGGCATTTTCATTATATTCAATTCCATTGTATGGCCTCAATAGTTTTAGAATGCATTAAAAAATGTATTGCTCAAATCTCAGAAGAAAACCTACATGCAAAGACAAAGAAAAGATAACTTTAAATACATTTTTTTTAATTATAAAAGAAAAAATATATTGCTCAAATCCCAGACAAAACCCTACATGTAAAGAAAAAAATTAAATACTTAAAAAATAACTAATTAAAAATCATTGCTCTGATCTTCAGAGAAACCCCTACATACAAAGCAAAACCTAAGAAAAAAAATATTGTAAAAATCCTAAGATAAAACCCTACATAGAAAGAAAAAATAACTTTACCTGACAGTGTATACAACAGTTAACTACTCCATGTTTGTGCTTAACATTACACATCAACTTCATAAGAGCGGAGGTAAAATGGACATAATGTTAAGATTAAATGAAGCTCAATACTGCCCTCATGTGTACACCACCTCAATATTAAGAAAAACAAGTTCAATATTTACCGAAACAGTTTATTATAAAATGACACAAATAATATTGTAAAAAAACAAACACAAAAAAAACTGAAGGATCATTCAGTCCGTTTAAATACCAAAGCTGTCACACTGTTACCCGTCACACCACCAAACTGGAAACGGGCGGTGGGCAGCTCTCGTACCAACTCAAACCCTGCAAGAAACACAATTATTTTACAATCATTACAGTATTTTTAGTTTAAAAAATATGCTAATATATGAATGTACCAGGTCTGAAGATCTGGAGCAGCTGCTCTTTGGTCCAGTTGCAGGAGGTGATGATGAAGAACCCTCCTGGTTGCATTACAGTTTTTAAAGAGTTCACATAGAGCTTTTTTGCCTCCTCTCTGCCTTCTGGACTCAAACTAATGGCATCAAATGTGCCTTTATCTATACATACATCAAAACATTTCAATTCTGTGCTGGGGTTCAGGAAATCCTCCACCTGAAAGGACATGTAAAACACAAAGACAAATAAAAATTCCCTTTGATTTTTAAATGTGCAATGAATTTATTTACTTAATTTATGGATGTTAAAAACAAATCACTTCCATTACCTGAATTTTAACATTTTTTAAGCCTTCCTCTTCCAGAATATTTACGGTGAGCTCTACAGCAGCCTTGGAATAGTCAATACCAGTGAGGTTTGAAAAACCATGCTTGGCCTTAAAAGATAATTCATGTGAATATTATTTATACTTCTTTACATTATCAGGGTTTCTGCAAGGTAAAGACTTGACAACATTTTAATACCTTTTTTAAGATCAAGTAAGGAAAATTTGAGTATGAAATTGAATAAATTGGAATATAATACTTCAATGTGGTAATAATCATAATGTCAGTGTCTTGAACAAGCAATTCTTCTTCATAAAATTTAGTATCTTTAGTAAATTTAGTATTAGTATCTTACTGGTATTTTTGTCTTTTTTCTGTTTTCTCTAAAGACTCCTAAATCAAGATATATTTACTTAACCATTCAAAATCTTTTACATCAAAATTTTTGTTTTAATGGAAACTAATGTTTATGTTTAAAACAGCAAAAAATACCAGCCAAGTTGAAAAATCAACTTAATTCAAAGGGAGTCATACCTTAACTGACAGATGCTTGTTCTTGTTTTAAGTTTAAACTCAATTTTGTTCACTTCATTAATAGTATTGGTTTATTAATTAGTAATAATTAATTAGAATGATTTAATATAAAGTAAATAACTAAATGTAGAGATAGATTGAACTCGCCAGTTCCACAAGAAACATCCCATTTCCAGTTCCAATGTCAAGTATGGCAGCATTTTCATGTACATTTTGCGCTTCCATCCATCTGATCACTCTGTCCATGCTTTCCTCACCAAACCTAGAGATTGACCAGAAGAATACTAATTACAGTCTTCATATTCTCCTAAACTGCTAAACACAGCTAATATACACCAGAAGATGGTGCTGGTTCAGATTCAGTCATACTCTTCCAGAACAGACTAGTAGTGAAACACTCTTCATCTAAAGAACATCAGTATAAAAGGGCATTCATAAACAAGTACGTGACACAAAAAAACAAAACAAAATTACCATATTTCTCCCACATCTCCAATATCCTTGTAAGTTTGTAGCTCTCTCTTATAAGCATCATCCCAGCTTAAAGGAAAATGGTAGAATGGCCAGAAAAATTCAGATCTAAAAAGTCTGACTACATTGAAAGTAATCACTCAAAACAACCCTACTTTTTAATTAACAAATAAATGTGTAACGTTTCACTTGCAGTGGTTGCTGGGTAGAATATACAGTATTCATGTGAGGTATTGCAGAAGCAAAAACATAAATATAACCCATGTGCTGTTCTTCTGTGAGATCGACAATAGAAGGGCTAACTAATCAAGTAAAATCTCTTACTACTCCTTTGTTCCGAGTTTTGAAGGAGCAAAATCATCTTCTAATTCTGTGCATTGCACCGGACAGTCTTCTGCCCCATGTGTGCTCATGATGACGTCTCGTCTTATCAACATCCGCTGACGTAATACAGGACATGACAATCGACAGGACACTTCAAAATAAAGGTTTTTAATAAAGGTAAAGGTACATGTGTATTCCATATTCAAAACTTGAAAGCAACTCGATAAAAATTAACAAAAGTACTGACGGATATAAATTAAAACAATACGCTAAATAAATAAATAAATAAATAAATAAATAAAAACATCACACAGTTGTAAAAATGTTGCACTTTTTTGGTGTACAAAATTATAACAGTTCTTACCTTATGTACGGATAGCTCCGGTCCTTGATTCTGATTGGTTGAGCTGCGTTTGTTTACTTTGTGTGTTGCTTGGCAACCACTAACTGTTTCTGAGGAACTACATTGTTTGGTGGAAGAATACTGTTTTATTAATATCAATATAATTTATTTGCTCTCTTTTATTTTGTGAAACCTTACTAAGTATATGGAATAACCGTTTTATAAAAGCAATAATCCCCTTGAAGACGTGGTTTACAGTGAATTTATAACAGCTAAGCCATTGCGTAACGTGTATCATCATTTCTGATGACGATTATTGCGCTTATTTCTATACTAAACACAGAGACAGATGAAAGTAAAAAAAAAACGCTGTTGTTGCTGCTGTTCCTAGGTAAAAATTATGGTTTATACAACATGTAAATAGTTGTATGTGTCATTTATAACGTGTTAAGAATTAAGGTAAGCATTGTTCTCTAAATAACAACTAGATACATCTATTTTATCTATAACATTATATTTATATCATTAAAAAAATCATCCAGTAAAGCACTAAAAATATATAGGGTGAGCATTTTTACCTCAGCAGAGGGTTTGTTTATTCATGGGCAGGCTGGTGTACAGTGCGTGCGCAAAGGATTGTGGGCTCGGCGCGTATGTTTCCATCATGGCGGCGTCAATTTCGGGATACACTTTTAGTTCTGTGTGTTATCACAGTGCCAACAGCAATTCCGACCATGTAAGTACTCTGTCATCTGACTTTGAGGGTAAATGTTTAAGGCCACGATCGCATAGCGAAACAACAAACAGTTTATTCCATCAAATCAGAATTAATTCATTTCCCGGTGTCATCTTCCTGGTGTGGCTTCATAAGGGCTGTGTATCAAAACCTGGTGAGACGCCTACCTAGACAGCCTTCATAACATTCAAATGTGTATTAGAACGTTGAAAATTCCAAGTCATTGAGAATTTTGTACTATTTCATGGCATTTTTAGATATCTTAAGTCGAATAAAGCTGACTCAGTACACGCCTTTGATGTTAAACAGAATGCGGTCTAGGTAGGCAGCACACTGGGTTTTGAGACGCAGCCAGGGTGACAGCTAGCAAACCTACAAGCCGAAAGATTTTACAAGCTTGTCAGAAAGTGTCACTGCCGTTTATTCACTGTATGATCACTCGCTGTCATAAATGTACACCGTCCAGTAGCGTTCGGTGAATTCAATCTCGTCGATGTCGGCTTAAAGGTGTCAAGATAGTCACATTAGCTGGCTGGCTAACTTGTTTGTCAGCAACAACTGTCAGATGCAAACTTGAATGTCGGACAGACATATTTACATATTTAATGAATTGTTCACAAATTGCTTAACATTTCTACCCCCCTTTGCTCTTTGTGTCGTGCCCTATAATGTAGTAGTTGAGGTATTAGGAAGCAAGTGATCTGTCATTGACCCTGCAGGCTTCGCATAATTGTTTTGGGCTGGTTAGTCAGATGTTATGCTTAACCTGTTTTCGTTCAGTCAAAGATATGACGGGTTTTGCTGTTTTTTCCTTACTGAATATCTAAATGACAACCATTTTAATTTTGATTTGAGCTTGTTTATGGGATACACTGTCAATTTGCATGGTGTTTATATGTGGGCTTTTTGATACTAAACCACCTCGGTAACCTAATTTTATTTTAAATGGAAAGAATAATTAGCATTTTCAGTGTGATCTCAAACTTAACAAGTAAATAGCCAGGGAAGTTGTGTTGTGTGCCTGGAGAACAGTGTTTCTGTTGTTCTCTCATTGCAGCAGTGTCTGGGAAATGTCTGTTCAGATCTCCTTGTATAAACTTGTCTATATTGTAACACATTTGTTGCATGAATTCTGGGTATATTCACCTAATATGGCACATCATGGTATACCATGACCTTTAGAGATACAGGCTAGGTTTTGTTTGCTTTTTAAACACATCAAATGTCCCTTTAAATGGCATTTAGGAAGGAAACAGTAGGAAACAAATTATGTTTATATATGTTTATGTTTAAATAAATAAATGTGTTTGTAGTTTTAAGTTGTTTTTAACACATGTATATTTAATGTTTATTCCATGTTTATTGCTAAGAAATTGTTAAACACAGTCATAATAACATTCAATCTTAACTACACTGTCTTTGCCTTTGAAATGCCATTTTATGCCTCTTTTAGGAGGGCTTCCTGTTGGGAGAAGTGAGACAGGAGGAGACTTTAAGCATCAGTGACTCACACATCGGTAGCTCAGAATTCCTCAATGTAATAGGTAAAACCATGGTTGATTATTTTTTACTGTCCTAAAGCTACAGACACAATGTAGAGTTTTTAATGACCATTTTATCATGCATTTATCAAAACATGATGCGTCGCATTACTGAAATCCTTGAAGGCTCAAATCACAGACATAACATGTTTCACAGTGAGGACGTGACAACCTTCCTGCATGAGCAGAGGGACTTTTATCAGTTCAAGATATGGCTGATGTAATCTGTTCAGTCTCAACCATTCAAAGTATTGTCGCAAGCCTTCCTGGTTGTCAATAACCTGATAAACCACCCAATTTTGTGTTTTTAAGTTTGTGTCAGCCAGCATTCCTGATTAAGGCCTGAGAGATAAAGCCCTTATACATCAATGTAGACCTTTTTGGCTCAGAAATGCTGGAAATAGCTTCTCTCCAACATTAAGTGATCATGTTTCTGAGTTTGGCGCTGCTCCCAGGACCCCTTCATCTCTGATCACTTTACAAAGAATTTCACAAAGGCCTTCAACATCAAAAGCAGGCCCAGATAGTACCTTATATTTGCAGTAAGATGAGTCATTATTATGAAGGTCATGCTGTCCTCTAGACAACCTTCAGATCATGATGGCTGAGATTCCACATTGCATGTTACAGTTTTTAGAGTACAATAAATCTGCTAATATCCTTTCCTTCATCTATTCCAAGGTTAATGTTGTCTGTATGCATATGATAAATATTTAAATGAGACCTTTTGAACAGTCACAGCATTCTTACTTTACTCAGATGTTGAATATAATTGATCACTCGCATTTACTTGTTTTTCAGAGGTCCATAATCATGAACCTTGTGCACAACTGTTTAGGTAAGAATGTCCTGCAAGCGCAATTGGATTTAGTAGATGCATTCTTAAATGTTTACTACGTTATAATAAATATATACACTACCATTTAAATGTTATGTGTTGGTAAATTTTTGTAATGTTTTTGAAATAAGGCTTTTTTGTTTGCCAAGGTCCCATTTATTTGCTTAAAATGATAATTTAATTTAATTATAATGAAGTTTTTAATACTTTTAACTGCAAAATTCTTTGTTTGTTGCAGCTTTTATGACTATGCAGGTAACGTCAATGAAGAAAATCTCAACAGAATCCTCAAGGACAGAAGAAAAGTACGCAGTTATCATGAAATATGCATAAAAAATTTTGAGAGTAAAATTAATCAATTATTAACCAGTACCTTGACAGATTCTTTGTCCTTCGGTGTTCAACTTTGTGTGTTGAATTCAGCCGACCCACTTCACAATGTCTCTTCTTTTTGAGCAGAATGTTATCGGCTGGTACCGGTTTAGAAGGAACACTCAACAGCAGATGTCATTCAGGGAGCAGGTGATCCATAAGCAGTTGACCGATATACTTGGCATCCCAGATCTGGTCTTCCTCCTGTTCAGCTTCATCTCCACAGCCAATAGTTCCACACATGCTTTGGAGTATGTGCTCTTCAGGCCCAACAAAAAGTATGTACATGCTGGTTAATACATACTTATGGAAATATGATAAAATCGTGATTCTGTTTAACTGTTTAGAGACTTGTCTCTCATAATACCATGCATAATGTTTGAAAATGGTGTGATGTAGCTGATACCGTGTTTATGAGCATTTCTGGTGCAATTTTGATCTTGATCTCAGCAGGTATAATCAGAGGATATCTCTAAGCATCCCAAACCTGGGCAACACCAGTCAACAGGAATATAAAGTCTCATCTGTGCCGAACACCTCCAAGAACTACGCCAGTGTCATTAAAGAACATGGGTGAGGCAACCTCACTGCAATGTTCAATATTCCTCCTTAGCCATGTCACAAAATGTAGTTATAGCAAATTGTGTTATTTTGATTTTACCCTACCATTAAAAGAAGTATCTTTTGTTAATCAATGCCACATTTATTTGATAAAAATACAGTGAAACAGTAATATTGTGAAATATTACTACAATTAAAAACTATTCTATTTGATACATTTTAAAATGTAATTCATTCCAGCTAAATTTTCAGCATCGTTCTCCAGTCTTCAGTGTCACATGATTCTTCAGAAACCATTTTGATATGCTAATTTGGTGCTCAAGAAACATTTCTTAATAGTATCAATGTTGATAACAGTTGCACTGTTCGATGTTTTTATAGAAACCATGATACAGTTTTTCTCAATTTACATGATTTAAACTACACAGCATGTAAAACATGAGTCTTACTTTTGCTGCAGTAAGTACTTGAATTAGTGATATCCGATTCATTTTTTTATTTCTAGGACTGAGTTCTTTGATAAGGATGGGGTGATGAAAGACATTCGAGCGATTTTTCAAGTATACAGTGCCCTTCAAGAAAGAGTGCAGGTGAGTTACAGTCTTAAAATGTTTCTGAACTGTCAGATAACTTCAGGAGATGTTGGTTAAAATACGCCACAATTTTGCTATGTGTAATAACATTTAAATGTTTTAAATAAATTATGCTCAGAATGTTCTATCTATGTATTTTAGGGATGCACGATAGCTGATAACGATATCATTTCCTTTTTTTGGAAACAACACCAAGTCTCTCCTGTGCAGAGATTATGAACAAATAATTTTTAATTTTGAAAGTACATCGAAAGCTTTGAAAATAACTATAATAAAATCAATCACTGCTGTTTTTTTGACAGATGCAGTTGTAACCTTAACATTTTATTGGTAGATGGTCTAAAGCAAAAGAGCTGTAAAAATTCTAAAAATCACTAGCACACCTTGAGTCAGGATGATGCCGATGTTTACATTTTAAGACGTTCCAATAATATCATGCATCCCTAATGAATTTCTGTCATCCTGCAGGCGGTGTGTTGTGAAGTAGATCAAAGTGAACGAGTGAGGGAGAAAATCCAAGAAGAAGTGAACAAACTCAAAGAGGAAATCGCTCTCAGGAAACGTAACAGCGCTGAGGAAGAGAGAAGTACGTGCTGATGACTCTGCGCATTTGTTGCCTGTTTAACAAAATAGGAAACAATTTCTTTTATTATCTTCTCTATTTTCCTCGCAGGACTCCAAGAGGAGGCCACTGTCACGCTTCCCGAAAACTCTGCCCCTCCAGACTCCTCACACTCTTCACTGACTCGAGTCGTGCTCTCAGGTCCCTCGGTGGAGCCCAGTTTAGAGAGACCCGTGAACTCATCATCTCCACCAATCTACAGCACCACACTGCCTCCAGATTCACCAAGCGCTATCCTGCTACCACGGCCCCAAGCCGTAGGTTCGCCCGGACACCCGTCTCCCAGTCTGGGCCTGGGCAACGGAGACGGTTCGAGCTCAGATTCCCTGAACCGCCAGGCCACCGGCCAGGAAGACCAGGAGGATGATGACGACGATGACGAGGACAGTAGCGAGTACGAAAATTTAGTTAGCGAGCAATTGCAACCACCTTCCTTAACAGAAACTGCTACATTAGGACGACCGGCTACCCTGTGGCCCGACGGAGACGCCCACAGCCCTCCTGGCTCATAGTAGTCAAACAAAACAATGGGGATATTGATGAACGAACAGAACTAGGTGTGATCGTGAGGTCGTGGTGTTCAGAACACAAACAAGCACTTGCCTTTTGTGAGTTATGACAATGCTGTCCTGTTCTACACATTTAACAGCTCTGTGCAGGGGACATCATCGTGTTTCGACGAACTCCGAAGTGGAATGGAATGATATCCCCATCCGTGTGGATCGATAGGCCACCTTTTCTCCATTTCATGCTCTCCTCTCTGGTTTTGTTTGGGTGGAGAGGTGCATCCTGCTTATCTCGGCGTCTGCCGCTCACTGGAGTCATTCGGTTCTTGCACCATTTACCTCTTGCACTGTTTTGCCTTCTTTTGATCTGCATTTGAATAGAAAAGCAAAGGGAATGATGTCTTTTTTTTTGCGGCCTTCAAACACATCTCTGTGTGAGCTTATTCCATCTTCATTGTCTTGCTTCATAAATCTGAATGGACAGAAAAAAATCACAGTTATAATAAGTGCTTAGGACTACAGCTGACACTTGAACAGTTCTTGTTCTAGAACGTTTATTTTATTTTTGGTTTTATCAGTTATATTTGATTTGATTGAGTAAATATAATGGCCTATTATATATATATATATTAAAAAAAAAAGATCATTTTTGGTCAACGATTATAAAAGTTACTTTGATAAGGGGTGCTTGTATTTTCTGTGACATACTGTAGATCACTACTAATTTCATTGGCTTAAATCAAACACATTTTTGTCCTATTGAATGAATCGAATATTATATTTCTTTCTGCTGCACTTCAAACTTTCACCATTGAGCTTTAACTGAATTTTCCGGTCGTACGATTTGACGGAGCCATCAGAAACTGGAAGGGTCAAAAATGCAGCATCATCGATCTCAGGATTCTTTTACAGTACCAGGACTGTTGTTTTTTCGCATCATCTTGTCCACATGCCTTTGTTTTTTAGTTGAGAAGACATGATTGCTCAAAGCAATGCGGCGGTGGATCAGTTTAGAGCTCTGTGATAACATGAAATAAAGATTTCAGCCATATGCAGCAGATCTTTAAAGGTAGAAGCAGTTTTGTCATCTGTTAGTGGATGTTTTGCTACGTCTGATCAAACCAAAATGACATTTTCCCTCAAAAGTTTGTATGCGTGTGAATCTCAGAAAAACATGACTGGGTCATTTTACCATTAACCATTAAATAACAAACTGCCATGATGTATAAAAACTGATTTTACAATGTAAAAAATGTCCTAAAACATCCTCTTAATTTTTTTCTAGTTACGAATGTTATACAAATATATATAAAGACTTGAAAAATGTGGAGTGAAATATGACTGTAACACGTTCTTGTGAGATTCACCCATGTCGTGCATATTGTGAACAATTTGGGCAAGTGACTTGAATCAGATTGATGAGCTGTCGGACTTTTTCACCCAAAGAATCCAAAACTTATTTCTTAGTTTTATCTCAGGATCTGACTCTCTGACGTTTATTTTGGCAGAGGCCGAGAATGTCTCACTTTTCATTCAGTATATTTCTCCAGTTCTGTGTAGGACAGAAAAATAACAAATGTTTGTTCCCTGGCATGAGTGTGAATGAGAGTACACTGACAGAGATGTTTTAGTCAGCTGTATCATGTTGCATTGACCGTCTGCTTTAAATGTTTCTGCCTCATATTCTGACTTTGGCATCTGTCTTCAAGTGTATGGCCAAAAACCACCACCACCACCCATGGTTTTCAACAGGAGTATGTAAGCGTTAAACTGAACAATGACACTAAAGTGGAGAGGTTTCCCATTAAACTTGACATGGGCTTGTTTGGACAGCTGGCAGCCAGAGCTTTAAAATGGCATTTTATCATAACTAACATGTTCCTTAGAAAGTTCGGATGAACATAAATGCCACTTAAGATGATAAAAAATATATATGCACATACACAATCTGATCTGGGGGGGGGTTTTTTCAACAAATATTTACTATTCATAATTAATCAGAGTAAATTTGTCCTCTGAAAATCTAAAGACAACTCAACTAATTCAGTGTCAATTCTTGCTGCCATATTGCCTTTTGCTCTCTCCTTACAGATGCTTTCAAATCTGATTATGAAATAAATCCAAATTTGGCAGTGTGCCATTTTAATGGGGAAATTGCAATGATGTGATTGTCATTTTTATTGTCAGTTTAGTCAGCTGCAGGTCAGACATGACTGTTTCCCTGCGATCGAGCAGCTGTGAGTGATTAACATTGTTCCCATCAGAATTTAACTGAAGTCTCTCGTGTTTTACAAGTGCAGACTGTGTTTGGCAGGCTGTTGCACTACTGCAAGCATTAACCGTTCCATCTACTCCTGTCATAATCTGTCAACGTGTTTACAGATATGAAGCAAATTCCCAATTATAAAGTAGTAGCAGTGTTTCAGCAAACACATATTGTATTGTTAGTATCCTTTGGTGGCTAATTTGCCCGTTCTGTCATCATTTGCTCGCCCCATGTCCTTTCAGGATCTTTTTTTGTATGTAAAATGCAAAAGAAGATAGTTGGAGATTGTTCATGCTTCATGTTTCCGTACAATGGATGGGGATGAGGTCCTGTTAAGCTTCATAAAGGCAAAAACAACATCAAAGTGGTCTATATGACCTATGCACTATATTCCAAATCTGAAGCCATATGATAAGCAATTTAAGTTGTGGTCATCACTCACTTTCATTGTACAGAAAAAGAGCAGCTTGAACATTCACGTAAGTCTGATACAGGTATCAAAAGACACAGGGGTGAATAAATTCTGACAGATTTTTCATTTTTGGACGAACGACTACTTTATAATTTTAGGCTAAAGGCACTTTTTCTCCCTCAGACATTATCCTTATCTATTAAATTATTAGGCCCGTTTATCTTACAGTCTGCAAAATCTTAACAGGCATTTAAAGCCTAATTTTAACGTGGTTTTTGCTGGCCTCAGATTTCACAAGACCTCCACATGCAGCCAAGAATAACTATGATTTGTTTCTCATCACACAAGACAAAGTGAGCGGAGTTATCAAATGTATTAGGTTTGAGAGCAAGAATGTTGAATTTTCGATCACATATAAGCTCAATTTTGTGTTCTTGAGGCTAGTTATGTTAGCATATTCGCTACAAAACAAACACGTAGGAATTGTGCCTAATAATGTAAACATCAAATAAAGCTCAGTACCGCACGATGTTGGATTGAGTTGTGTAGTTTATATCTTGATCCTGAAGGTGGCGCAAGTCATTCACGGGTCTGCATTGCGGACAGGGTTGCCAAGAACTGGGCTACTTTAAACTTGCCAGGGATAGACTTTTTTCCCCGCGGGTTAAATGTTTGACATATTGCAGAAATTATATTTTATTGGAATGCTTGTATTTAAATATTTAATCTACTCAATATTTAATCTCCACATAAACTGATGAGGATCGTGTTTGCAGAAATATATTAAAAAGACCAAGAATAGTCGAAAATAAAGGATTAGCATTCCCACCACAGACTGTGTACACTAGCTGACTGTTTTAGGGTAAGATAATCATATTTGTAATAACAGACCTTTTATGATTACTACTGTGATTTTAAAGTTAAAACTGTGTGTAATGTAAATAGTAACTAAAATGTGTATTTTAAAACGTGAAAAGGTAGAAAGTGGAATATTGTAAGTTTTACTTTATTTTTGCTAGCTTTGATTGACAGTAAGCTGGCTCAGTTGCGCAGATCTGGCAACCCTTATTACAGAAGACATTTTAACTATTTCCAACCATTGGTTGTTTCTTCATACATCTCAAGGCTTACGCAACCCAAAAATAACATCAGGCAAACATCATTTGTCAAAATCATTTATTTACTATAATACATAGCAGATGATGTTAAAATATTTAGTTTGTACATCATATGAGGCAGTCATATGAACATAGTGTTGCTCTTTTCTTTTAAACTACACTAAATGGGATCCTAGCAGCTGCACACTTACCCTATTGAGCCCTTTCCTCCATTTTAGTGAGTCAATTGAGATAAATCTTGTCATTTTTGTTCCCATCCATTCACATACAAGCTCCCGCATCACAACTAAACACCTCTGAGTTGTGCTGTATTCCACACAAAGACTGCAAGCTTTCTAAACAGCATCTGTTACAGTGGAACAAAATTCAGTACCATCTAATAAAAACAGAAAAACAAAAACAAAAAAAGTTGTATTTATATAGGGAATTAAGTACAGTCAATGGATCTAACCCCAAATTTTAATACATCATACCACAAAAAAAAAAATCTGATTATAGGTTTTACAAGATTATACAGAGCTCCAGTACCCCGTGATTTTTGTTTTGCCAGCCATCAAAGGATGCCACCATTTATTTATATATAATATATATATATATATATATATATATATATATATATATATTTTATATATAGATATACATTTATATTTTCCTATTGTAGGGAAACAATTAAAGCCAAAATATGATGAGTCGAACTATGGCATGACACAAACGAACGAATATAACAATTTGACCCCAGTTTAATGTTCCCTCAAACAAGTTAGATCTAAAAAAAAAAAAAGTTTTGCATAAAAACAGTTGAGCATTAACGTTTTTCTCTCTTTCAGTTATTACAAGTGGCAAAGAACATGCAAATTCAGTTTAAGAAATGAATCAACAGAACCATAGAAATTTTGAAGGTGGTCTATAGAAACGAAACGAACGAACATGAAACGAGACGGAGATAACCTGGCATCTTCTGAGGCCTGGATCTCTGAGATGTGCCAAACGGTTGCAGTGGGCTGTTTCCCTTTCTGTGGTTTCCAGAGTACGAGGGGCTCCCGTTTCAAAGTCTGTAGGACAAAGTGCATCCTAGGCAGGTGGCCCCTGATTTTATAAACTCATATTAGTTCAATCCCAAACGCCTTGGGACACCACCACCCCAACAACAACTGCTGTCTTTAAGATAAAAATATCCTAAAAATATATCTTTAGTCCATTGTAAAATAAAAAGGGGACAAACACAAGCAGAAAATGGCACATTTTGCCATTATGGCAAGCCGTGCATGTGGTGTTGGTTTTAGTGAGTGATTGACAGCTCCATTGTCTTTTAAAACAAAAAAAGTTTTATAAATATATTTTCTTATGTTTGCCATGTTCGAAAATTAGTCAATGTGCACATTTACTATGTCAAATTAACATTGACATTTTCTTTACAGTTTTTATTCAGTCTCTCATTCAGACTGGCTGAGGAACAGAAAAGGGGAAAATTAAAAACAAAACAAAAAAATGGGACAGGGGAGGTCTTATGCAAGTCACATCTTCCTTTGTACAAAAAAAGGTTTTGTTTTTTTTCACTTCTTATTTTAAGCGGCTTATCCGCACACGCAAAAGCCGAATGTGAGTAGGAGGTCTATATGAGGGGTTCGGGGGGCAGCGGGTGCTGGATCTGCTGTGGCTGGAGGGGAGGAGGGAGCTGAAGGGCCAGCAGGGACTCTAAGCCGTGGCCGTGTGGAGGCGGCGTTCCCTCGGCGCTGGAGGGCTCTGTGACTTCACCACCATAGAAGAAATACTGGCACTGCTGGATGAAGGTCTCGATGACGGACTGGTTGAGTTTGGTGGTGGACAGCGTGTCCTTGTTCTCAAAATCGGGCCTCATGAGCGTAGGCCAGAAACAGATGGACAGATTGTCAGCCGTCATCAACGTGGTCTTACTGTGCTGACTTACCCTAGTGGAAGGAGGAGATAAAATACATTTTAAAAAGCATTCTTAAAAAGTACATACATACACACACACACACATATATTAGTGCTGCTGTCAAACGATTAATTACATCCAAGTTACAATTTATTTTTATATAATAAATATACACAGTACACACTCATATATTATTACACATGCATGTATATATTGAGGAAAATTTGTTTATATATTAAATATATTTATATAATATAAAATACAATATAAATGTATATACATGCAAGTATTTTAAAAATATATATATACTGAATGTGTGTGTATTTATATTATATATATTATATAACAAACACAGTACACATACATATATTATGAAAACAACTTGCTTTGGATGCGATTAATCATTTGACAGAACTTTATATATATATATATATATATATATATATAT
>SCHK01254921.1:0-14916 GCA_004124795.1 Poropuntius huangchuchieni
TTTAAAATTTCATGTGTAGAAAAATGTTTCACTGGATTTTTTATTTTTATGTTTTTATTTATTTATTTTATTTTTATTTTTTTGAGTAGCCTACGGAAGAGGGTGAACGCGCTCTGAATCATAAACACTCGCGCACGTGGAAGAAAAGGGACAGTACTCTCCAGATCACATAATTCAGTGGAAAATTAATATAAATTATATTAAGAACATGTGAGAATAAATCTGTTTCAGATACCAATGATAACAAGAGCTTGGCATCCACTCTGTTCTCTCTTCTCTCTCGGGATACTCTTCTTCTGTGTTTGTTTACACTGGTTGTCGGAACAGCGCCACCACTCTTGCCTTTTTGTGCAACAGCAGCTGCTCCGGCATGTGATGTAATGCTCAAATCTTATTGGATGGCCTGTATTTTCGCTTTGCGAACTAAAAAGATTCGTCACACTGGACGGAAAAAAAACTTTCGCATTTTCGGTGCGCGAATGTTCGCGTCAGTGTGGAAGCATCCATAGGAAGCTGTTGTTTTATTCCAGTGTGAAATTGCGGACGAAGTGTGGAAAGGCCATTAGTCTGCTTAAACTACGTCCCTTTCTTACAATCAGTTGCAAGCTGGTATTCTGATCTGCCTCCATTTGTGAGTGCAACGGTCAAAATCTAATCAACAACTGATGGATAGAACCCTGCCCATTTGATTTTCTTTTTCATTTCAAATGGAAGTGAAGCTCTATATCTACTTACATTTTTACTTGTGACTTTAAATTGTTGAAAAGTATATCAATAATTAAACCGAAATATTGTAAAAGAGAACTAGAAGCATGTTGGAGCCCTACTCACAAAGTACTGACTGAATGGAATTCGTTTTCTAAATTATATTAAAATGACTTGCATAAAATGTGTGATTCAGGTGGGACTGGGATCTCTCTAGTTACTACTATAAAGCAGGTTGGTCTGTTGTTTGAATGTGGGCGGTACATTTATTCATAATGTTTGTATATAATTAAGTGAAGGAATTAATTTAGGCGAGAATCGTGACCTACTACTAGAGTGGCCTTTCTGAGCAGTTTCTGGGATCGGGCTCTCCTTATTGATTTAATTAGCTTTTTATGTTGGATGGGATGCCAGCAGGCAGTCGAACGACCAACTGTTATTTCACTCAGAAACTTGGCAAAAGGTCTAAATTCATAATGAAAGTGCACCAGGCTGCACAATGAGAAAATTAGCTTACGGTATTCACCAAAGGTCAAAATAAATGAGGAGAAGTGTTATGAAAAATATCCACAGACATTCCTATCTGGGCGGGACTAGATTTCAGTGCTGTAGCATGAGCTGCCTGGAACATTTAGCAACCAAATTATGTAACATTTATTTACTGTAACTCAAAAATCGACAGTCAACGACTATCCTGAAATCCTGAGTAAGAAAAGTATCAAAAACCCATTTTTGAAAATACAAATAAAATCAAAGAAATTGTTGATTAAAAGCATAGTGATCATGTACATGTGTAGATACATGAAAAGAAGACGTCACTGCAGAAGTCACGTAATATTTTTTTTCTAGCTCGTGCACTCCCTCTTGAGCATCCAGCCCAATGCCGCTGGCAAATGTCAGGAGTTGTGGTGGAATGTCAGGAGTCACGGTCTGGCTCCATCACATCCCCTCAACTGAATGGACAGGACGTGCTCACAGGTCTGGCCCTGCACCAGGCTCCTAGCTTTAATTAAAGAGGGCTTTAGGATGTGTGCCAGAGACTTTGGAGAGTCGCCTTCATCGATCACCCTCACCGTCTCATCTAGCTTTCCACACCCCCACAGCTTTTGAATCATCTTTGTACTCACTTTTTATTTTTTTCATTTCACCACTCATCGTCATTGGATGATGGAGTGATGTTTTTCCTGTTTGAGTATGACTAACTAGGTAGGATGGGGGAAGCAGCAGTTGCCTGCAGGCTCTGCGCTGACCTTTGCTCGAATGCACTTTGTCATGAGTGTGGATGAGCCACCCACAGGGATGGAGGCCCACGATTGCTCCCTCCCTCCGCCTGCAGACTTTCCCGTTGTAGAAGGAGAGCGGAGGCCCTACCTACCTGTGCTTATGATCAAACGTGAGAGGTCTGCGACAAAGGATATAAAGGGGGGGTGTTTTCAGTTAAATCCTAGATGATCCAGGTCTGTAGAATGAAGGTCTCAACATGCCTAATGGCATCTAAATATCTGTGAAATCAAAGCCAGTGGCAGCCACTTCTTGCTTGTGTAATATCTGATAACATTCAAGTATGAAGAAATCAGCAGATGGTACTGCAACTGAGGAGAGAGTGAGAGTGAATAAAAAAATGATGAGCCCATACTCTAACTGAGCGGTAAGAATTAGTCTGGAGTTGAAAATTCTCGTAAATTACTTAAAAGTCCCTGACTTTGCTTCTTCTGTGGCAATATACCAAAAAAATGTGCAGAGCTCGACTCAAATAGAGTTATTGTTTGTTTTTTATATCTGGCAGCCTGTCAGTCATCTTATTTTAAAATCAGTTTTGCCCAGGCAATCCAGAGCCATGTAACTCCATTAAACAGGAGAGCAGGTACAAAAATAGCCTAATCTAATAGGCCTGGTTCGCTCTGCCTTCATGAGACCGAACCTCTGATATCTGTCTGCCGCTGCTTTATCATAGACAGGAGACAATGCTGTTCGTAGTGTACAGGTACTCACATTAAAGTTTTACATCCATGCTTTTACTGTTGGATATTATAAGCCTTTTCTGGTTGAAACTTAATGAACCGATCCACATTTTGTCCAGTGATTTCATTTTGTAGCACAAGGGATGCATTTGCAAGCATCTTCTTGAAGATTAAAAGGATAGTTACCCAGACATGAAAACTCATTCTTGTGTTTTTCCAGTCCTGTGTGACTTACTATCTTCTGCAGAATGCGAGAGCAGGTATGTGGAAGAATGTTTGTTTTATTTATTTATTTTTTTACATAATGGTCCGATTGACTTCATTGTATGAACAAAAATGTACAGAGACATGTATCTTTTGTATCAACACATGGATGAATAAATGATGACAGGATTTCTTTTTATCCCTTTAAGAGTCTAAGCATGCACCTCCTTTTGGATCACACTGTGTCCCTTTTCCCATTGCGTGCTCCATACATTCCCTACAGATGCACAAGGGTCCAATTACTTAGTTCGCTCAAGCTAGACGCTCTTTGCCACTGGAGGTCATCTCTTTGGGGCAGCCATCATTTCTCGGTAAACACATAGCGTCTGTTGGGCCATCTGAGACTAAGGAGTCTTCTGAGGACAGACCTTTCTTCCAGGCAGACAGTACACTCATTATCAAATATTAGTCATTTCGCTCTTTGCTCCAAGTTATCAGACAGAGAGCATGTTCAGAAGACACACAGAAGCCTATACGAGCAGACAAATTACTGGGAAATGTACTTGCTGTATGGTATCTTAATGTAAATATTAAAGATGTGTAATCAACCAGTATACATCCTCTTGTAGATGCTTTTACAAATGAACAAGTCTACTTTGACATTTAAATAAGGTCACTGAGGTCATCTTCATCTAGACCTGTCCACTTCTGCCCTCTCTATAATGTATTTTGATTTCCGGGTGTGTTGTAGTTCATCAGTAAAGAATCTGACTTGGTAATCAATACAAGAGTTACTTTCTGCTCTGAATTATTTCCGCCGTTACGTGTTTGCGTTTCTTCCGTCCGTTCTAAATAGTGAGGCTTGGGTGCATCGATCAGGATGATAAACAGCAAGAGAGAAGCCCATGTGAAGTTGCTGATGCATTGGTCTCGAACCCAAGGGACAATTATTTAGTGATTTATACTCTGAAGCGCCTGGCTAAGACCTCACTCCCTTTAATTAATGGGAGGTTTGTGAGAATAATGAGAAATAACAGAGAGCGATGTTTGTAGTATTTCTTCTGTGTAACAGTGTCACAATGTACCACTGCTCTTTTCCAGTGTGATGCTGATTCTTGAGCTGGAGCCAGTACTCAGCTTAGTAAGAATGGTGAACCTTTCTAAAAACTGACCCATGTTTTCACTAACTTCCTTTACTATAATGTAAGTTTTGAGAACATCTACCACATTAAGTTTAATGTTTGATTGATTGTATCTGTGATTACAAGCTGATTTTGATGCAGTGGGGAAGAATATATGAGTGTAATGAGTTCACACATATACAAATTTAACTTGCATTTAAGCTTACATTAAAAATATATTAAAATGAAGTTATTTTTATATTGCAACTATTTAACAATATTACTGTATTTTTTTTTTTATTAAACAAATGCAGACTTTAAGCATAGAGTTATTTCAAAAACATTCTTACCGCCCCCAAATGTTCACACATATTTGTAAAAGATTTTATGCAATGTCACGTACACAGGAACAGGTTGTGAATTTAACGTGCATTCTAGTTTTATTTTTTTTAATTGACTGAGCTGTTTTTTGTCTTTGACATAATTGGTTCTAGACTTATCAAGACCAGAACAAAGCTTTAGTGAGTTTTTGGAGGAGAAAATGTGTGGAATGATTCCAGAATGGTCTCCGGCACCGGCTTCCCCTTTTCAGTCACTATCATACAGACAGTATTTGAGCTGCTACTGTAAGCTGTTACATGAACAGAATTAGAGACTCGCAGTTATTAATAAATGTGGTTGTCAATCCCATACTGACCGTCAACAGCCAGAGTTTCAGAACAGATACATCTGAATCTGAGGCTCAATTCTCAAAGGTATTTAGAAAGAAAAGCAAACAGAAAAAGAAAGACAGTGTGGTATGGGATGATAGAAAGCGAGAAACGAATATCTAGAGAAAGGAGAGTGAGAGAGAAGAGGCAGTAGCCCTGTGTGCTCACGAGGGCAATGAACTTGTTAATTAGCCTTCTCCTGTGCATTTTTATAAGTACCATTAAAACTGCTCACTAAAGCAGGGTGCCACTATCAGTTCCCAACCAGAGAAAACTCATCCAAACTTTAAAGTGGTGGGAAAGGTAGAGCAGCCTGAAGCACTAATATGTTTCTGTATGAGACGGCTGTGTAATGGTCCAAATAAAGCGCCTCTCGGATATGGAATGATAAATGGAGTAGAGCAGAATGCTGCAGCCCTGTGATTGGGCAATCAGACTGTATTGGTATAAGAGACCAGTATTAGAGTGATAATGGTAGAAGTACTGTTCTCTACGTTAGGGACGGGTCCAACAACTGACTGATTAACTAGCGAAACTGTCTTTTCTGTCAAATGTGCTCTGTAAATTTGCATCTTTAAATTTACTTTTGCTACAGGCATCAAAGCACCACTTTTATAACAAATTTTATAATGCCTGTGATCTTGCTTTATAACTGAGCTACAAAAATACTTAAAATAAATGTTGGACTATGTACGCATGTACACAGGTGTCTTTGGCCATCTCAATGTTTTGTTGAGTTTTTTTTTTTTGCCACAAGCATTGTGATTTAACTTTAGATTGCATGTAAAGTGTAAAATAACCATGCATTCTCTTGCTCTACATCTAGCTGTTTCAGGGCTTCCTTAAGACCCACTGGTTGATGCAGTTTTGCACATCCCTATCCTGCATATCCTCTTTCTTCATTTATTGTTCTATGCTCCGCATGATTTTTAACACTTTGTCTCTCTTCCAGTGGCTCCCTCCACTGTATCCCCCATAACACCATGGAGGAGAGAGATGGAGATCTTAGTACTGGGGACAGTAAGCTGTGCATCTGTGGTCTTCCTTCTCCTGACTGCCATCATATGCTACAAGGCCATCAAGAGGTAATCTCAATAGTTTGAGATATTTTATGCCTTATTTATTTATTTCTGCATTTCATTCTGTCTCTTGTATTGGTTGGTTTTACTTGTCTTCATTTTCAGAACCACATCTAAAAAAGCAAAAACAGAAGTTTGTTTTACTTATTACACATTTTATATAATTTTGGCCATGTAATATTAAATGCACAGCGTTTTGGGCATTAGAAGTATGTTTTAGTCATTGCCTTTGTTTGTAATTCAGTTCGTTCCTGTGTGAAACAAGACAAAATACTTTGAAGAAAGTTCTAGACAAAACACATTTTTTAAAATGATCTTTTATGTTCAAGAGAAGAAAAAAAAAAATCATACAGGTTTGGAACGACATGAGGGTGAGTAAATGATGACACAATTTTCATTTCTGAGTGAACTATACCTTTAGATTGATGTTGACTTTGTTTTTTAAAGCACCATACAAGCCTACAGATAAAACAGAGAAAATTCCATTAGCGTTTTATCTGTGTCAGCTTCATGCTTCCTTAATATAACAAGATAACAAGGCAAAAAGATGATATCTCCACTTCTTGTCTGAAACATGAATTGTGAATGTTGTTATTTTAGTTGAGATGCCATGAGGCTGTCACCTTCCTACATTAGGAAAAACAATGACTATGATTTATGGTTAGGAAAAGGATGTGTTTTGCACTGATGGTGCAGTAGAAGGCATAAGCATTGCGTGGTGTGTTAGCCTTAAGCCGCTCTTTTGGTTCGGTACCAGTGACATGCTGTCAGGGGAACAACTGAGAGGCCTGTCAAATCAGCTACAGACAGGGAAATGGCCTCAGACAGTCCAAATCACTCACACAGCGAAAAAGGAAAGGGGCTCCCAGACTGTCTTTGATACATCCAGGGCTAAACTATGACAATTCGTAGATTTAGCAGATGTATTGCTATTTTGCATTTTGCTGTATCATATTTCTTTTTATTTCTCTTCTAGGTAATCATAAAAGCTCTCAGCTGCCAGGTTGGAGTCAGTAAGCATTTTTTATTTAAGGAACAAACATTGAGCTTTAATATATGCTATCACTTTCTGCAGTAGCTTCAACACTTTCTTTTAAAAAATTCATGAGCTATAGCGTTAACTCAAACATTTTTGGCTGCATACCATTTTGTGAAAACCTGACCGTGTAATAAAATCCCATATGAAGCCAAGAATGGACATAAAGAGAAGAGAATTTTAGTCAGAAGGGAACCACTGAGATACCATTTTTATCTGTGGTAGTACAGCATGTCACTGAAACTTTTGTCTATTTATCATGAGGATTTATCGCTGCAGGTGTTCTCCTCCTCATATTTGTTTAAACCTTTCTAGTTTTTGGGTGCTGATTGTGAAATATACAAAAGATAAATTATTTGCAAAAGTGAATTCACACTTGGCTTAGGATTATGATATATCATTAGATGCCTCATCCTTGCTGGTATCATCAGCTGGTGTCCAACCATCCTCAAGCATTTCAATCTTTAACCACAACACTCATAAATTGGTGGGTCAACATTGGAGGTATCATCAGGTTTCATCTTATAAAACATCTAATGGCTGGTTGCATGGCTTGCAATTCATTTCTGGCCCAAAGGAGTCTCATGCAAGTGATAACCCAATGACAAAAAGGGAGGGAGAAATTATGCAATAAGTTTCTGCAATATTTTTTGTAAAATTCACGAATGAAGTGTCAGCACACTGAAATTACCTGCAACTGTGACCATAGCAACCTTTTGTGCCTTATCACTTCTGATAAATGGTAACAGCATAATTAAAACATTAAGGACACGGTTTCATTAATCATAGTTTTGTGAAAGGTGATTAGCATCACGGTTGTTATATCTGCATCATAGCTGTATATTTTAGCATGACTGGAATGCTTTATTGACAAATTGGCTTGCAGCACCAGAACTGATTGCCTCACCCCCCAAAAAACAGAGTCCATGTGATAAGCATCAGTTGACTATATTTGGCCTGGTTCGTGTCATCCTGAAGCTACCCTCATTAAATTGAAACTATTCAGATTTTCCAGTGAAACTAGTGGAGGTGGATCCAATCTGTTAATGTTGAAACATTCCAGTCTTCTGGAAATTAATCTTTTATTTATGAAAGCTGTGGAACATCCCCTCCTGGCTATTAAACGGAGACTTGTTATGAGCTCTGTTTTGGAATCATTTCACTTTGTGAATTCGTTTGTTACACATTGCCTCTTTTTTGCCTGAGAACTTGGTATAAGGAAGCCAACTCCCAAAGGAAAACCCAGCTGGCAGCTATTTCCCCACTAATGAGCTTGCCCAGTCTGCCAAAATGAAGAGAGAGACATGTTTAATGCCTTCCTTTATATGCATGCGAACACATCATTTAGCTATGCCCAATGACCGATGCACCGCAAATGGTGCTTCTTCAAACAGTCGCTAAAATGTCCCAGTGAAGGCTCGGATTATTACCCCAATCATTGCTTTATGGCTTCTGCATGCTGAAGCCTGGTGTGGCTCACTTATTGTAATGAGTTTAATGGAATTAGAGGCACTGGAGGGGAAAGCTAAAGCAGTTTTGTTGAAAAGTTGCTCAGTGCATATAGTGAAGAATAGATCCTAGAAGAGAGAAATGCGGTGCTTTGTGATTTTTGACTGCTGTAAACAAATGATAAAGCATCCCGGTCATTGAACGGTAGTGTAATTATGATAACGAACACTCTAAACAAACACATTCAGAGCCCTCAGGATAAGATGGGCGAACAACTTCAGTTCGTCCTTTTCCCCCAACCCTCTTAGCTCTGCTGAACATGCAGCACTGTTAAATGCTGTCATGCATAGTTACAGTCAACGTATCCTAAAATAACTTTTTGGGTGAACTTTATTCACATTTAAAATGCTAATTAGATTTAGGCTTGTGCTTAAAGTGCTCTGAGACACTGAGGCTAAAGGCTAAAATTGTCTCTGAAATATTTGCAAAATTAGGTACTGTCAGCCTTTTTTTTTTTTTATGTTTTTTCCAACAGGGTCAAAATGTGCACATACTGCAAAACATCTCTTATTGATAAATATTTTGAGTGTATGTGCTGCACTTGTGCTTGAGGCTAATAAATATACTCTGGTTAAGCTCAGGCACTTAAACTTTACAAGAAATTACAATAAACTTTACTAGATGCCTAAAAGATAGAAATAAAGACTAAATAATTATTAAGTGAGGGATTGACAGTGAGCTTGTTGTTAATTGATCTTTTTAAGTATCTTTTGAATTTTGAAGACACAAACCAACTTATACTACAAACCAAAATCTTAGAAAATATTAGAAATATGCTTCATTAAAAAGATTTTGATGAGATATTGAGGGGAAACATCAGATTATGTTGTTTAATAAATTTGCCTGTTTTCTTGTTAGAGAATTTTTTTAATCACTTTTAAGTTTAATTGTGATACTGTGATAAAACACAGTTGATTGATTGATGGGGACATGACAGCATGCTGTATAACAGTTATACACAGCATCATTTACCTTATCCATTGAACTTACAGTCCTGTGGAAACAATCTCAGCCCACTCTGTTTATTTTCAGAAGAAATGAATACATTCTGGTGCCTATTCCAAAGAGCCAGGTTATAAAATATTTATCTTTACCTGTAATGTTTTGTGTAGCTCTCTGCCATGTGTGTACTACACATCATGTATTATTAAGGGCCCAGGCCCACATTTGGAGGTGAGGATGTGGCTTTTTTTAGGTTTTGCAGTGATATTTCAGGCTTCTTTTCAATGAGAAAAGACTAACTGAACCACTGAGGATCCAACCCTGTGTTTACCAAACAAGAAACCTTGAGTGTTATATGTATGCATATAGACTGTTTCTGTATATTCCGTTCAGCTTTGAATTTTAAAGGTACACTCAATAAAGAAATGAATAGTTTCACGCTGTTATAGCCAGTCTCTAAAACCAAACTTTATTGTATTCAAAATCATCATAATTTAAAAAAAAAATTACAAATCTTTGTCACTACAGTATAAATAGTTTTTAGGCATCTACACAGGAAGAGAACGGCTCTTACGAGTTATCGCTTGTTTTTCTAACTTCAGCTATGCTTCAGAACTTATCCTTCCTGATCAGCATTTATTTTAGTCCGGGAGACATTTCTGGCCCACATTTTCCCACAGGATTTATGTGTCGATCTCAGAGGAGAGGTCACGTATGACCCAGGCAGCCGAACAGTGTACTGAAAAGTCTAGGGAATGGCCATGAGGACCTCTCAGGTGTTGCTGTTCATCAGTGAGAAAAGGTGGTAAAAAGAGCAGAAACCAAGCGAGAGAGAGTGTGCAACCGAGCAGGCTCAGTGCTGATTCAGGGGAAAGATAAAGGAGTTTTTGGCTTCCCGTCCTGGCACGTTACATAAGCTGAGCGGTCCACAGAGTAACTGGGCGACTGTCAGGGCATCTGCACACGGTGCAGTAGAGCAACACGACTCGAGGGACATCCGCACTACTGCTGGAGTCCATGAGCCTTTAGCAGGTTGGAGGGGGGACAGAAACAAGCTCTCAGTGGAAAATTACTGTTTAGCTGTAAAGGCATAAATGGTAGTTTTATGCAGTGGACTTCCAGACAGGATGCTCGTGACAGGGAGTTGATGTGATCAATCTAAAGGGCCTTCTTTGCTTAAAGAATCTGACTGTTAATTATGGAGTCTGCGTTTTCCATTTGCATCGAATTGTTCTTCATTTGTCCAGCCGCCAAATGTGTCAAATACACAAAGACCAGTCCTTAAGTGACCCTTCTCTACAGTACAGCTCTATAAACTTTGTGTTAAGTTAAACTAATTATGTTCTATTTAATGTTATGTCAAGGATAATGTAACTATTTTATTTCTCCCTGCGTGTTGACTTCTGAAAGGAAGGAGGATAGCAAGACCTTATTTCCTTCGCATTTTTTTTCTTGCTATCCTCCTCCTTCCCCACTCCACCCCTCAAAAATCAGATGAGCAGAGTTTTTCCCATGTGTAAATCATGCAAAGCAAGAGGATGTCTTTATAGGAAAGCCCTGCAGCCTGGGGCATCTTGTGACAGATGGCCCCTGCAGAGCTACGGGATTGTCTCATCAGTCCTGCCCAAGAGACAGAGACTGTGTTTATCACAACAGATGAGCGCTAGCTACCTCTGAACATTTAATCAATCTCGACAAGGAATTCAGTTGAAGGTATAGCTGTATTTGTTGCTCAAGGTTTGAAACACTAGGTCTTCTTCTTTAGAAGCTGAAGAGCAGGAACAAGGTCTATGTTTATAATAATGCTGTATGCTGTCTAATCAAACAGCAGAAAAAGTAATGATAATTTAGAGCGATAATGCACACAAAAATGAAATATCCTGTTATTTACTCACCCTCATGTCATTCCAGACAATATGACTTTTTCTTCAGCAGAACACGAAAGAAGATATTTTGAAGAATGTTTCAACTGTTTTTCCCCCTATACTATGATAGTGAACAAATTTGGACCATGTTTACTATGAACTACCCTTTGAAACATATATACTGCCATTAGAGAGATAGAGACTGGCAAGATTTTTGTTTGTTTGTTAGCAAGGCTGCATTTACTTGATCAAAAATACACTACATACAGCAATATCGTGAACAATTATTGCACTTCGAAAACTGTTTTCTGTAGTATTTCAGTAGTCATTACTCTAGTCTTCAGTGTCACATGATCTTTCAGAAATCATTCTAAAATGCTGATTTGGTGCTCAAGTAACATTATTATAAATGTTAAACATTTTACTATTTTTATGGATGATAATGATGGATGTTGAAGCTGTAGCTCAGCGCCACACACCAATGACATTTCATATGGGTCTGCTAAAACAAATGCTCTTTATCTTATCCTGTCTGCAAAAGCAGCCTTCATTCAACAAGTTGCTATCTCGTGTATTTCTCTGGAAGAAACTGGTCAATTTTAATGAGCTCAAGCCCTGTTTATGAAATTAGATTTGTCCTCCAGACAGACCCCAGAGTGCTGCAGACAGTAGAGATTGGCTCTGTAAAGGTCAGGTTGTTTTCTTTCTCATGACCATTTATATTTTTCCTGACCTAATCATTAATGTGATGTGGAATCTCTCGTTCTGGTATTTTCTGTTATTGTTCAAGCTTCTGGTGTGTTTACTGTAGAACTCAGTGACCGCACTTTTTATTTGAAGTCAAATTCACTTTTATTTATTTATTTATTTATTCCCCCCCCCACACACAATTCTAAGCCTTGAAACCCAGACAAGTCTGAACTGAAAATTGCAAAAGGGTCTTTGAATACTGTATGTACTCTGAAAGTATTTGATTATCTGATATCTGCAGTCAGCGTCTTCCCATAGAACATTACAAAATAAATAGTGTAAATTTGATTATTGTATTATTTTATACACTTAGCATTTTGTTAAATCTGTTCAAAAACTTTGGGGTCACCCAAACTTTTGAATGGTAGTGTGTGTATATATTATAGTTTTATATTCTGTTGCCATGCTGTTGAGCAATTCTCTAGTTATCAGTTTGATTTCACTAGTTTGTGAATTGAGTGAACTTTAGTGTCATTTCCATGGTAACTGTAGTCTTAGTGGATTTCACTTAATTCGGATTTACTAAAAAAGGAAGCAGGCTAATGGTTTCTACGGAAGCATACTTCAGCACTTAACCTTCAAGTTATATTAAGGCTGTCTTAAAATATTCATCAGGTATTGTTAAAAATCAATTTCACTCTGGAGATTCTGAATGGCATTTTTACATCCGTAAACCAGTCGCTGAGCCCTATTGTACGAACGTGTCGTTTTAGCAATGACGTGGTAGTTTGGCATCAGACTACTCCATTAGCTTATTGAACATTGTTGATATGTGGCCCCTTTCTGTACAGCCTTACTTTGCAAAAGCCGAAGCATTCAATATGCCCCAACTAATTCAAACCTTTACTGATATTCATTTTGGCATCTTACAAAATGTGCATCCCCAGCATCCATCTCTCAGCTCTTACCTCAGGCCCTCTCTACCATTAAGTCAATATGTGACTGACATGATTTAACAAAATATCAACAGATTGGATCTGCGTGCTCCGCTGTTTGGGCAGCTCTGGATTTTAATGCAGTTATGAAGGCAATTGGCTGCAGGCAGGTTGCATATTTCAAATCGTAATAAAGAACGGACAGGCCAGAACGCATACCACAGCTTTTTAAGTCCAACAGCCATTACGGCTTGCGGGAAGTCATTTAAACTGCAGAATAACTCACTTTGATGACCTGTGCTGCTGTTTATCAACCCAGACTTTAGTTAGTGTCTCAAGGAGTGTCTAAAAGTGAGCACTGGGGCTTCCTGAAACACTGATTGCAAAATAGAACAAATATGCTATGCAGAAAAAAACGTGTCTTCCTTTGCTAGTTTTTCTGTTTGCCTTTGAGACTTTGTATTTCTTTGCTCTAAGCTCAAGCCTCTACAACCCGATCAATAACATCCTTGGTCTGAGCAAAAATAGTCGTTTGAAGCTTAATCTTTTTGTTCTCTTTTCCAGGAAACCCCTTCGAAAAGAAGAGAACGGCACAAGCCGAGGGGAGTATGCCATGAGCTCACGCTGTAAACAGCAGGTAGTGGAAACCAATAACACTGGAGTATAGTGGCCATGCTACAGCTGAACATTCTGTACCCTACAGCACCACCATCTCTGTTTGGGTTTACGAGATGGACGCAAGGTATATTATGAATTTAGGAATGGTAAAGCTCACGGCTGCCCTTCTTGGGACATAAAATGATGTTTAAAGAAAAGTCAAAAGTGAATACGTAATGACTGACGTGTATAGGCAAGTATAAGCAGGTTTTGAGGAAACATGGAAATTCTTAGCGATGCTGGCAGCTGCACGAGTATCACGAGACTCAACCTGGCGGCCCCCCGGGGCCCCTTTGAGGACAATATACAACACCAACAACTAAATAAACGCATGCACTTTCTGTTGAATGCAATGATGTTTTAAAATTCCTGTCTTCTCTTGTCTTTAACTCTGTCTTTGCAGTGTTCCTCATTAAACATTAAGGGTTCTCTCACTTCATGTAGATTGTGTGAGTGTTTAATGGTTAAATGCCTGAATTGTGCCCATTGTTTTGATACAATCAACAAATGAGATCGGATGATCCTGTATTATGTGCACCAAAATATACAATGGAGAATAAGACATGTTTTCCTTGAACACCCAGAAATTTATTGTGGTTTGTGTTACTATGCAATTGGAAAGGATTGAGTTCTTGAGGTGCATGTTTATAATACAAAAAAACACAAGGCTAGCGTTAGCATTGCTAATAGTTAGCAGATTGTAGTTTGATCGTTCTATACATTTGTATTCAAATTTGTCTGATGGTGTATCCCACGTGTGAAAGAGATCTAATTATAAATACATTAAAAAAACAACAACAGGCATGATGGATTAGTTTTAGCGATGGATTGATGAATAATTTCATGTTATGGCTGATAAATAGGCTAGCTGATATTAAAATCTGTACTATTTTGTCAAAAAATAAAATGCACCACAAACTAAAGTTGTTAGGTTTTGTGAATGTCAAAGCAATGTTTGGATGCGTAGACTACATTATGTACAGTATGAAATATGGATAACTCTTTATTTTGAGATGAATAATTGATTGAGTAGTTGAGATTTTAAAAATCATAATAGGAAAACACTCATTAGCAAATAGTGCTCTTAAAGGGTAAATCATTGCAATAAAGTTTTTAAGTTGTCTCTAGACAAAGGACATTTCAAAACAAGTGTTCACAATTAAATATCCATTATCTGCTAATAAATATCCAATATGTACACGCATACTTATTAAAACTGACTAATGTTATCTTATAACAGATATGGTCCTGATATATGGTGCATCGTTCTTTTACTAGTTTGGCTTTCTGTGTTACATTTATATGGAATGTACACAATATGATGGATGTCCAATATCAGTTTACCTTTCACATACCCTTTCAGTTCAAACCATTCACAACAATTAGTCAGGATTTGTTCATGAAAGTGGTACATAATTTTGAAATAAAATGGTTACATAAAATTACATTTTGAAATTTAAATAATTCAAAATGTATTGTGCTGCTTTTTTTTTTTTTTTTTT
>SCHK01255090.1:2607-15492 GCA_004124795.1 Poropuntius huangchuchieni
AGGCCGGCCAAAGCAGCGCCTCTCTGTTATTCACTCAGCCCAGCAATCGTTCCACAGGCCTCTGTCGCTGCTGCGTCATCGAGTTGCTGTACTGGCTCTAGAGAGAGAGAGAGAGAGAGAGATGGGAGGAGGGGTTGGAAAAGGGAGGGAGAAGCAACAGAGAGAAAAAGAGGGAAAGCTGGGCTTCCTCTCAAACGGTTTTGAAACGGTTACAAGCTCTGGACTCTGTAGATAATTCTGTCAGGATGAGCACAGATGAATAATTTAATTCTGTTGTGGGTGTTTGCAAAGGCAAGTATCACTATTACTATATAGAAATTAGTTGGCATTAAGAGGAAATTCACAATAAGACACATTTAGAAAGTAAACGGTGTCTGATTTCTAAATACATATTATTGACAGCGCTGGGTAGTAACTGATTTCATGTAATCTGGATTACGTAACCAGATTCCATTAATGAAGTAGTTGTAATTAGAGTATAATACATTTTAAAATGCTCATAATCAGATTACAGTTGCTTTTTTATGCATTACATAATTACATATTATTTACACAATGGCAGTAAATTATTCAAAGCATTTATTAAATTTAAGTGTGTATCATATCATTTATCTTTTGACTATATTCACAAATGTAAATAAATTTGAAAACTATGCTTCTGAATTTGGGGTTAAAAGCACCTCTCAAACAATTATATTATAAAAGAAACAAATAATCATGCAAGTTACTAAACACTGGTGAAACACTATGTTGTCATCATATCCTGTGAAATTCAATAACTGTTGATTCTGGAAGTCTGGACAAAATATTTCAAACCTGGAAGACTTTGGGCATGTAATGTCATTAGTGTTTTCATGTTTATATAATACAGGGATTCCCAAATTAAATTACCAGAGTTTAATTCCCCAGAGATTCTATTAATACAGTATGATTAATGCCAAGTTTGATTTAAAAAGCTAAGAAGTATTCAGAATACATTACCTAAAATGTGTGACCTAAATTAACCCTAAGGTTACCTCTTTCCTAAGGTGAAGGACTGTGTGTAGCTTTTTACGCTAGTAATAACACAATTGCGGATTTACAAAAAATAAAGAGCATTTTCAAACAACTCCTTGCGCTCATCACACACCCTTATGTATCAGTATCTTACTATTTTATCTGCGACTTGACAGTAAAGTGCTAACGTGAGGCAAAAAATTAAGTTTAGCTTACCTGTCAAGAAGAAACTCCACAGGTTTGGCGTCTCCACTGCAACCCAGACATTTCATCAAATTCTTCCATCTTGTAAAAGCGTTGCTAGTGTTTATATTTGTTTTATCTCGTTGTTTGTCCGTGCGTATTTCAGGTAAGTAAAATTCTGTATCCGAATCTTAATTTCTTATCCCTTGTAACGGCCAGCCATCTTCTCACGGTCAAAAACAGCCTCTGGCTCAGCCTTCTACGGTAGCCACGCCCCCAAACTCTCGCTATTGGTTGAGCTGGAAAGTGATTGATAGATCTGAGCGGACCGCGCTAAATATTTTATGGCGCCTGGTAGGCTCAATGTTTACACTTTTGGGGAGATTATAAATATCATTACAGTTTTCAATTAGCAAAATAGGAGAATGAAAATGTAGTTTTCTTTCCTGTCATGTTTCTTTTGTATATCTTCCTTTTCTCTCTCACGAGGGTTCTTTATAAGGGCTGAAATAATACATTGTGTCACAATATATCGCGATGCAAAAACGTAACAATAGCCTATGTATCCTGTATAGTTTACACAAAAGGGAAAATTTAGGCCAATTAATTCTTTTTTTTTTTTTTCACATATATACAATGATCAAGACAAAGACTGCATCAATTATGGTAAAAACCCAAAGCTCATTTAAAATAAAATCCTTCATTATAATATACATTATAGACTTAAAAAAAAAAATAAGTTGGCTATGGGACAGAGTGCAAGCATATGTGTCTAACATGGTATTTTTTAGTAGAATCTTAATTATTTCTATTCTGATTATTGAACAGCATTTTAACTGTTTATCAAGTGATTTTTTTTTCGAAATTAATTAATTTACTTTTTTAATTAGCCTGCCATTTAACTCTATTTAGGCTTTGTTTATGGTATTGTGAGATCAGTATCATGTATCGAATCGTGACATAAGTGTTTTGTTAAACACTGTTTTTTTTATAGATGTCTGACTTTATCTTAGTAATCAGCTATTAGTAGGGCAGACCTGGACTATTGGCAACACAGGCTATATCTCTGATTCAAAAATCCAGTTGCATGAAAACCAACCCGTTCTTCTCAAATTTGTTGTGACAACGTACCCCTTACAGGGCCAGTCTTTGTTAAACAAGTGTGTGTGTGTGTGTGTGTGTGTGTGTGGGTGTGTGTGGGTGTGTGTTTGTGTGTGTGTGTTTCTTAATAACAAAGTAAAAAAAAAAAATCTGTAGGCTATGTACTAATTTGTTACTTTTTACAAGGGCTGGTTCAGTAACTAGTTTTGAGTCAGAACTCTAACAAATTTGTGTTTTCATGATTAGTAATTTAGTATAAAGGTTTCAAACACGCAGGCCAAATAGTCTTAGATTAGAATAATGTCTGTGAATTATGACCTTCATAATAAAATCCTTATATCATGTTTTTATGATGTAACTTCTGGTTAAACAAGAGCACAAAAAAATCACTCTGACTAACATTCATACAAGAGATGACTGTGAAATGGAGGTTTTAACTGAAAAGGCAAATGACAAGTCTGGACGTGTTATAAATGTTTCAGTTTTATACTTAAGCAATATCAGGCTGCCTGCTAATAGTCAGTAATACTATTAGCACTGTATACGGCAATACTACAGTGAATAATGTGAATGCGGCATTACTTTTATACAACAATTCAACAAACAAGACATTAATACTAAGTAAGCCACCCACAAGTGGTGGTGTTTCATTCCTAAATTAATCAATGTGGTTGAACTAGTGGATCACTCATATTAAGACCTACAGGCCAAATGATACAACCTGCAGAAGGCTTACTGTATTTCATGATGGTTTATACAGTGCTTAAAAGCCATTAAATGTCCTATAATTGTATTTCAATACAAATATGTTGTGGAACTTCCTTTTTTTCCTTCCTTTTTATTTTTCACCTAATAAAATTCTTCTCAAATCACTTTCTTCTCAAATCAATTTTTTCACACCAGATTGTGACATCTTATGGAGTGACAACAATGGGTTAATGTGAGTTCAATGAACTGTATTTTTTTGTTTGTTTTTTTGTTATGTGTGTCTATACAGAAACTGACTTCCTTTGTGTTTTGTAAGTTTTTTAAACTAAACGAGACATTTTTCCTTAAATGAGTCATCTAATAATACTCTAACTTTTCATTTTAAAACCATTTACACTTAAAATAAAAAGTAAGGCTCATCTTATTGAGTGATTTAATGTTTACTGTGCCTACTTTATTTTAACAATCGTCGAAGATCGTTTCATTGGTTTTGCACAATCACTTACTTTATTAACTTGTGCCATCTGCTGGTCTTTTTCCAAATTACAGTCAATAACAACAGCCAAACAGTCACCACTAGAGGGCAGACGTGCGGTTAGAGTGCAACAAAACATAGCGGTATTGGGTGACAGAAATAGTGAATATACATAACACTTACGAGTTACATGAATAATTATGGATTACATACATGAAAAATATCAAATTAACACTTGAATATTTAATACTTTGGCGGTCATAGCACAGCACAACTGGTCTGAATTAGAATTTTTTTAAAACATGTCTTTTTTCAATCCGTGCAAAAGCATAAAAAGATATAGAAATAGATAAATTAATGAACACTTTAAGATCATATGATTGTCTTTTTGGCTGACTGAGAGTTGTTTAATAGCTCATGGAGATTCAGTATTGGCTTTATCTTCTTCCTCTGTAGGACAGGCCATGCTGTCATGTTCTTTACTATAGTAAAACTTAAAGAAGATGTTTTTCCATCCCATGACACTTGCCAGCATCTCCATGTCTTCACTTATCATATCACAATGACCCATCACAGCCTGCCTCCAGACCTCCTCCGAGTTACACAGCTGGACACATGGACATTAACAAATTAATAAAAATACATACTATACATATTTCTGTAGCACAAATAATGCAGGACAAGTGGCAACCTAAAGTAGAATACTTTAAAAGTTAAAGGTTCATTTATGATTGACATGCAACCTTCATTTTGCTCAAAAAGCAGAGGAGAAAGGAAGTAGGCATTTGTCTAACCTTCCTAAACCTGCTTGAAGTTTGGCTTAGGTGGCCAATGTCCTGTAAGGATATGTAGGAAAGGATTTTAAGGAGCAGCTTGTCAGGTAAACGTTCCAGGTAGTCAACATGCCCTCGACACAGAGCCAAAGTGTACTCCAGAATCCTGGTGCCAAACACTGCATCTAGCTGCTCTAAAATCATGAATGACATTCACAAATATATCATGATGACATTCACGACTACAACTCAAATGACATAATTTAGCTGAAGAATAACAACCCTGTTACCCTGCAAGCTTGCATCATTCAAAAAGTCATGGTGGAACTGTTTTATTTCTCCAGGTGGTGCTCCTCTGAATTCAGTACGAACTGAAATCTTCCACCACCTCCAGATAACCTGTTGGCAGTTAAAATTTAAAAAACATTATGCCCAATATGACTAACAAAAATTTTAAGCTGTACTAAAATAAAATGTATAAACACTGGTATTTTTGTTATGTTATTATAACTGATGACAAGATACTTAACATCACAATAAATTTGCCGATCAGGTATGAGAGACATTTTTTTTTTTTGCAATACAGGTAAGGCAAAAATTGACCACTACATTTAAATATTTTCCCTTATAGTAATTTCAGAAGAATCATCATTTCATGTACGCCTAAATACCTCTTTTTGTGTGATAACAAACTGGTAGAAGTCTTTAGAGGGAGGTGGACCTTGTCCAGCGGTTTCAAACAGTATCCCACTCAGCAAAGACGCCATATTTTGACGCTTAGTGGTCACCATGACAACAGACACAAAATGATCTCTTTTGCTACAAAAATGGATTTTATGCACAGGTATTCACATCCGTCTCGCCCGAAACACATACGATAAACAGTCTAAAATAATAATTAAAAAGTTTACTTAAAATTATGTAAGGGTGCACGTTTTTTTTAAGATGGTGGTAGTGGGGGGGTCACGACCTGGCGGATTGATATTATGAAATCCTGACGTACGTAGCTGATGCACTAGTGATATAGTCATAAAGCGCGGGGTTAATGATGAAACGACCCGTTCACAGTAACTCCAACAGGCGTTATTATCGTCGGCTTAGCAGCTGGTAAGGCTTTATCGCGCCGGTTGTTGTCGTAAATCGTTGTTCTTTAGTGTGGGAAGTAGTGCGTGGCGGAAGCACGGAGCGCTGTGGGAGCGGAGGTGATGCGGCAGTTCGCAGGTCGCTCAGCTGATGAAGGTAAAGCTGCTGCTGCTGCACTGTGTCTAACAGCTACTACAACACTGGAACAAATAGGTAATTACAACAACACCGAAATATACACATATATATTTAACTTCAACGTCCGGGAATCGTCTTACATCATATGCGCATCGCAGCCCTTCGTGTGAATCAGGAGCCGTGTAATATGAGTGAGAAAAGCCAGACGAAAGAAAAAATGGTTTCCAGTTGTCATCCCTCGAGCCCTTTTCCTGTTTCCCTTGTTTGTTTTTTAGTTTTATGTATTTAAGGAGGACACTTTTTGGCATTAATGTAATGGTAGATCCAATAAACCACTCGAATCCTTTTAATAGCGTTTGCTAGGTATCGAGAGGGAATTGAGAGTCGTTTACATCCCCTTTAGAAAAAAATATACAGGACATAACCATAAAACTGAGAGACCAGCGTCTGACTAGTACAACGTATATGACGACTGATTTTCTGTTGTTTTTGTCAGCGTTTTAAGGGATGGGCCATTTTAGAGATTTTTAAGATGTGAATCATAATATAACGGCCCACAAACTAGAAGGTAACGAGAACTGAAAACTGAATACAAGTTTCTGTTTATTTCACCTTCTTTATTTATTGGTAATGTCACAAAACGTCTGATTGAAACGGAGGAAGATTGCTTCCATCACAAGTGATGATTTTCCTTTGCTATCCAGTCGCGTTCAAGTGAAATGTTGATTAGTGTAGTTTGCTGGTGCTGCTGGTTTGTTTACGTCTTCAGTCACTTTGACCTGATCTTGCCCGCATACACGTCGACAGGAGACCGGCTTTGCTCTTTAGCTTTACCATATGTAGGCCAAATACTGACAACAACGGTACAATCTTTCCCTTTTTAGTACTATTATGATGATTGTTCACGTTATACTGTGTTTTGTCTTTGCTGTTGTAATTGAGACCGGTTATTTGTTGATAATCGCTTGTCACGCTTCGTCCCTTCAGCAGATTAGCATCGGTTAGCCGTGCTAACAGTGTTAGCACCAGAGACAGCTTAAAACAAAACTGGACGATTTTTCGTATTCGGCACTTGAAATGAATGTCTGGCTGTCTGTCAGTCTTAGAAGTGTTGTTAATTTATGAATAACTTGATACAGTGAGGTTTTTGAGTGTTTTATTTAACTTAGCATGGCTAGCGTGATGGCTAGCATTAGCTGATCATGATTATCACTTTGACTCAGTGAACTTCACTTTAATTCTCTCTCCATCGTGTGGTGTTTTCTGTAGTGCTTTGCAGCAGCCGTAGCAACGTAATTTTGAATGTTTATGCTTTTTTATATGACGGCCACAGATTGTTTGAATGAGCAAATCGACCATACAGGGCCACAAAACGCGAGACCGGTGTGTAAGGCCTCGGAGTGCGAAAATCAACTTATCTTGCTGTATTTTGTTTATTTGTAACGAACTAAACGCGTACATGTTTTTGTGAGGAGACGTTTCGCGTGGTTTGGTCGTGTACGGACAGTAATTGGGTTTCGGTTGATAGGAGCTTGTTTCGTGGACTGGGCAAAATAAACAAAAGGATCGACTCAGGCCTGTTCTGAGAACGGCCTTCATAATCATGTCGTATTTTCATGTCAACAGTCCAAACACACACACCAGCGCAAAACTGCGCTTGATCGCATCCAATGGTGGGTTTGTTTTGTTTTTATAGTCATTTGACGGAATTCAGCTCCTAATCATCGATATCAGTTCACCCTCTCTTCAGGGAAGTGGAAGTCTCAGTAGTGTGCACAGGGTATTTTTGACATGTTTGGGGCAGTTCGTCGATTGTTTGACGTTATGGTCGAAATGAACGCTTTTCCTGTTCTGTTCTGTAAATGTTTGGGTTTTGAGTCGTATATTTCACGTCTTGTAGTTTGAATGTCATGGACGTTGTTTAGCTTGCTGAAGTAGCGTTTAATGGTGGTGTCGTTGTGAGGAGGAAGGCCTATCGTCTCGTTTAAACACAAATATTCCTCATATCCTCACTTTTAAACTGAATTTTGTTTGTTAACGGCTGTCTTATAAAACCTCGCGAGCCGACGACCTAGACATTATTTTTATGCTTCACGGTCGCGTTTCGGACCTTCAGTTCGTCTGTATGTGTATGTATTGTGTGTGCATATGTTCACTCGTAAAACGTTAGTGATATGGATATAAATACTCGCTTTATAATGGCATTGTTGTAGCCTTGAATGAAAAGAGACACAAAGAAGCTCTTATCTTCTTATAAGTAATAGAAAGCAGCAAACTTAATCTGTGGGATTTACAAAAACTGAATAATGAATGTGTTCATATAAAAGAAGTGAGTTGAAAGGCAAAATTAGTAATGCATTAAATAAGCTAAGTTTATTAGGTTAAAATGTGTTCCATCCTTGTCAGTATGGCTGAATGTGGTTAGAGACTCTTTTTATAATCTTTAAAGTCATTTAGAGGTTATATAGAAAAACTAAGTCTATTCAGTATTTCTGATTATCTTTTCATTCAAAATTAGTTCTTTGTCTTTGTAAAATGTCTTGCATATTGTCAGTGAATGACATATGGCATCGATTTTGACTATGTAACTGAACAAAATGGCTGCCAGCTTAGTCTGCAGTTGTAATTTAATTCATCTCTGATTTTACGTTGTCATCATTTAATGGAATAAAACATTTGACTAAAATCAACTTTTTTTTTTTTTTTTTTTTCACCCTTTCCCCCCTCCTTCCTTCCCCCATTATTGTCCCTCTTCTTGTCGCCCTAGGCTGCTGGTTGGGGCATTTGCACACGGCTGGTAAGTTTGCATAGCGCTTGCCGTTACCTTCATGCTGACAAGATGAGTCCAGTGAGGGACAGGTGTGGTGGAGATGGGGGTTAAACAGGAAATTGACGATCTTGGTTTGGCAGTTAAGTTTCTTGACATCCAGAATATATGGCTTGAGCAGGTGAAGCTGTTTTTCACATTATTCAGATTCTGTGTTTTTAGTGTTTTAAGAGTCTAGCACTCAGATTTGATGTATGTGGAAAAGCTTAAGCAGTTGAGTGTGAAGGTGAAGTGGTAGTTCTACCTGAGTGAGTTAATGGTCTTCCAGATGACTTAAAAAAGCAACATAATCTAGGCAATCACCTTTTTCCAAATAGATTGTTGTATTTTTGATAATTGGCAAAGGAGGAGTTTTGAATGAAGTCCACATGAAATCAAAATTGGGTCTATTTCCTCAATACATTTCCTGGTTTTGTGTAATAGTAACAGATTCATCACAATAGATTGCACCTCTGAAATGGAGTTCCTTTTTGACTCTTATTTTTCAAACAATCTAGTCTAATCACTTATCATAGAGACCAATTTTCATGATCCAATCAGTTCCTGATGGATAAATAGAAAAGGTCTATTTGAAGAGTCAAAGTATTTATTCTTTTGGACTCTTCGAATGATAGTACAGTTTCTCCTGTGTTGAAGTATTGCCCTTGCTTTTTTATTCTGTCTCTCAGCAGGCCTCGGGACCAGTTTTAGTTTACTTGATTATTTGATTTGGGCTGTGGAGCTGATCCTGTGTCAGTTATGACAGGGGTAAAGTAATTAAAGCCATTTGTTTCTCCTCCCAGCATGGAGTCGGTGGTAGTGCCAAGCAAGCAAAATTGCAGGAGCAGGCATATTTAAGCTGACTGAATATTTAGATTAACGTAGTGTATTTAAATAACAGTAGCCTGTTCAAAATAAAAATAATGGAACTAACATTCAATGTAACGCATTTGAAAATCAAGCAGATAGATTTATAAAATGGTACCGGAAGCCAAAAAGGGAATCGTGAATCCCATGAACTGGGTGTTACAATTACTTTGTTAGCGATCGTTACATGATTTTTTTTAAACCTGTGGGCTGTTCTGTTCTTCAGCATGATTGTGTAATAACAGTTTGGTTCTTGGCAAAGTTAAGTTGAGTGTCTGAGCCTATTGGTTGTAAAATCCTGCCTTTGAATGCATTGCAGTGGTTACGTGATACCTTGAGCAAGTCATTTGACAGTTTAAGGGTGGGATGCCATAGCTCACTATGGCAGTCATTTTTCTCTTCATTCCTAAAGACGACAGGACGTTTTTAATGTAAATCTTTATAAATGACAACTTTTGTCGTATGGATCAAGTATGCAGATCTTTCAAGAAGTAAGACAAGCATGTATAATTGTGAGAATTTGCATGTATAGGATTAAGAATTATAATATTTTAGCTGTTGGATATATTCTCTTATCCATTCTTAACTTACACCTAGAAAATGTTCCATTTCCAGAATTAGGCTATCATATAATTTCCTGTATGATTCCTTTTATGTGTGAGCATATTTGTATGTGTGTTTAAATGTATGTTCTATTCCTCAACACTTATGAAAATGGAAAAATAACAAATTAATCCTGCTAGCTTCTATTTTCATGAATCCATTATCTTAAAACTCTCCTGTAGCCTTATAGTGTGCTTCGTGTAACCACTTTTGGTTTTGAAATTTGGTTTTCTTTAGTTTCAGTGTACTAGTCATTTCCAGTTGCCAGAGGAGCATTTGACCAATGTCATTTGTTTTCAAACCATGAATCAACTTGACCCTAGAGTTTGAGCATGCTGTCTTGAGAGGATCTGTGTTTAGCGGCAGGAGCATCCATATTTAAAGTGACACATTTGGCCGTAGAAAAATGTATCTAGGTTAAGAGTCCATAAATCTCTGTCCTCCCTTGACACTAGACAAATGTTGTGTAGTAGACTTATATTTTGTACCACATAAGTTAATATAGAGTTCTGCAGTCTCATGAACCTCTCATAAGTCAGACTGTAATTTTGTTAAAGTAAACATGAAACCTATTTGACCTTTAGTGAAACAGGAAATTTAACAAGATAAAATGTTCAGCAGTTGTGAGACTTTATTTATTAGTAATTGATCAAGAGCTGTTGGTGACACATAGCTCTATGGATGATAGAGATGTGAATATTTGCAGAAGCTCCTCTGTTGACATTATTATTATTCTTTTTTTAATATTTGTCTGACCTTGATGGACTGAGTGGGCAAATTAACCTGAAAAAATGTATTTTGTCATAGAAGGTGGAGCCCCAGAGCACACCCACCTATTGCATAATTTTCGAGAACAATCAAAGGTGTTTAGCAACTGGTGCAAAGTTTTCCTGTTTTAAACCAAATGAAACAAACTACTTTGTTTTGAACAGATTTTGTTTAAAATTGATTCGCTTGCTCGTTCTTTGATTCTGCTTGAAGTATATTGTGGACAAGCAGAAACCTATATTAAGGAAGTAAATAGGGTGATCTTTGATTCGACCACTTAAATGAGAGGATAAAAGCAGTGAGATTTAAACACAACTTGGTTTAAACATTAAGTCCATAAAGATTCATTATGAAGAATTCATTTATTAGCAGTGTGCCACAATAATTAGTTATGATAAGTGCACAAACTTTGATTAATTGTGCATTCAGCTCTTGTCCGCTTTTTTATAAATAGGTCAATTTTACAATCTGTTGTTAAAGACAGGTTTTAATGTGAAATGCTGGTCACGTGAAACAGAAGGATACTCGTCAGATTAAGCGGTGTTTCTAGATTCCTGTGAACCTGATTTACTCGTCACCTCCCACTTTCGTACCTACTACTGTATGTGTTTTCCACTCCAGCTTATGTTTGTGGTATGTGGCTTAGCAACAGCTCTTTACTATAAATGTTATATTGTACTGTGGGAACCCTCAATGTCCTCTCTCTTTCCTCCTAACAGTTCACATTTTAGGTGAGCATCTGCTCAAATATGATCGTTTAATTCCATTTGATTGCCAGTCACAAAAATATCCGGTTATGTATAGATACCAAAAGAGTTTCAAAGCAGCACTTGTCAGAATCAACACCTACAGCTCAGCAGTGTTTCCGGCGTATAGAACACCCATCATTCAAAAAAAATTATACACCCCTGCCCTTTAGTGTTTATTTTTTAAAATGATTATAATTAAGTTTTGAATAACTGTGTCTTAGCAGTTACTCTGAGAGTAGCGCGCTCAGAATAATGACCTGCACAGTTTTATACCAATTATGGCCTAATAAGTCGACAATATGTAAATGTTATTCCTTTATCAGTAAAGGTTAAAAACACATTTTGCTCTGCATGTGAACACCTTTAGCAGTTAGGCTGTTAGTTTGTGTTTGACTTAAAAATCAAAGAAAAACTCAATTGCCAATTGGTTTCTTTGTCAGGGTTTTATTATGTTGATTTTTCATGGTCTTCAAGAGTTTGGTAGATGTAAATATACCCAGTTGAACACATTTCACCATATTCAATTTTTTGGGGCTGCAGATTAAGTTTTAATTAAAAGTAAACACTTTACTTTGATGAGAGAGCTGATTTTGTAATTTTATGGTTCATGGTTTTTATTTGCAGAACAGTGTGCAGCATTATTTAGCCGTTGTGTGGTGGGTAAGATTGGTTATGTTCTGGCATGATTTTAAGATGTTGCTATAGGTTTTAATTTGTTTAAATGGCTGTAATGCTTAATAATCAACCCCACTGATGCTGTAATAGTGCATGAGTGTCTTGTCTTGTCTGCATATTGAGTAAACAAAAAGTTTGGAACAGAGCTTTTTGTCGGCTTAACCCCTTTGAAACATATTATAAAAAAAGTTTACTTTAAGTACCCCCTGAGATTAAGTTAATATTTCAGTAATATAAAACACATTGCATTTATGTTGCAGGTGTCTTTTTTTTGAAGATTATTTTTTTTGCAGCATATATTTTTCATTTATGATTTGCATGCTCTCATATTCCTAATGTGATTTAAAATTCTCACCTGGAACCATTGTATTTCAATAAACATGTACTGCTGCTACTGGGCTGTCCAAGCAAAGAGGCCATACACTGCTGCCACTGGAAACAGTTGTACACACACATTAGCACACATTTCTTTCCTAAATGCACATAAGCAACATGCAGAGATTGCGTGGAGCAGCATTTTACGTGAGCCGAGCAACACAAAACACTGGATCATTAACTGCTTGTGTGTAAATAAACACAGTTCAGTGCTTCAATCTGAAACACACAGCGCATCAGACTAAATTACTTTCTTTTTGTGAACTTTCAGTTTGTTCACAGGAGCGTAATGGCAAGAATGTTTACCCTCTACTTACTGGCCTTGGTAGGGTGAAAGGAAAGTGACCGTATTACAAATGGTTGCTAATACTTTTATAAGAAATGTATGATGAGTTGCTTTTGAAGATACAATATTCTTTCTGACTTTCTTCATGACTGCACATTCTACAAACCTGATGTTTAAGGCCAAAGTATACTTCGTTTTTGTACAGTCGAATGCGTAGCCTTTCAAAGTGTACTCCATTTGATATTGTACGCGAACGCAGGCGGTCGACACATGCGCACTAGAACGCTTCATCCATGTCC
>SCHK01255110.1:0-12540 GCA_004124795.1 Poropuntius huangchuchieni
CCAGAATATTCCTAAAAAATGGACAAAGAACATGAGATTGAGTAAATTACTATTTTCTTTTTGGTGGAACTATTCCTAAGAGCCAGACACATTTATTAATGACACATTTCACATCTTTCTCTTCAGGTACACTATGCTTCTGGGTAAACCTCCATTTGAGACCACTAACCTGAAGGAGACGTACCGCTGTATCCGAGAGGCCCGTTACACCATCCCGGCCTCACTCTCTCTCCCTGCCAAACAGCTCATTTCCGGCATGCTCGCACAGAACCCTGTGGACCGCCCACACCTGGATGACATCATTCGGCATGAATTTTTCACACAGGTAAGTTTATTTGTTGCTCCACAGTAGATTGAGTATATCCAAAGAAGCAGTTCGTCAATGTTTTTGTCGTGATTTCGCCGCAGGGCTTCATGCCAGAAACTCTGCCTGTCAGCTGCTGCCATTCTGCCCCAGACTTCCACATTTCCAGTCCAGCCAAGAGCTTCTTCAAAAAGGCAGCCGCTGCTCTCTTCGGTGGCAAGAAAGACAAAGCCAAGTACTATGAAAATATAAGTAAGTTCTCGATTTAGTTAACTATTGCATTACTCATTTCAGATGACCCCATAAATAACTGTTTTTCTTCCGACAGATCGCTTAGCCAAAGAAGAGGAAGACATATTCAAGCTCCGTCAAGACTTCAGAAAGACTGCCATCAGTAATCAGATTACTACACACTCATCCGAGGTGAGCATTGTTCCTTTTATAGTAGGCTATAATAAGAAACTCATCACCAACTATGAGATATTAATGAAGGTTAAGTGTTAGGTCATTCATGACACACATATGCTGCGATTTTTCCTCTTTAGGAAGGAGGAAATCCGTCAGCACCTACAAGAAAGCCTGTTACCCAGGCAACTGCCGGAAGGCCGCAGACAAGAGATACCATTCACTTGATTGTTAGAGGCAGCTTGGGCAGCTGCAGCAGCAGCAATGAATGTAAGTGTGTGTTATACGTGTGTGTGTGTGTGTGTGTGTGCGTTTCACCTGCTCGGTCTGACTCCAGATCATTAGTTTCACAAGCTGACGCAATGTATCCCGCTGTCTCTCCATAGGTCTTGAAGACAGCACCACTGGCACTGTGGCAGAGGCTGTTATTAGTGTTCTGAGAGGCTGTCTTGAGCACATGCCTAAAGGTGAATAAGACCCATTACGCTTTACACTTCACACCCAGGGTTTTCTAAACCGAATCCATTCTATAGAGTAAAGAAAATATACGATCTTTGCATTTAACATTGCCCTTTTTCCCACAGCGGACAGCCTTCCCAGAGGAAATGGTTGTAATAGCTTGAAGTGGGTGACTAAGTGGGTTGACTACTCCAACAAATATGGCTTTGGCTATCAGCTGTCTGACAACACAGTGGGCGTCCTTTTCAACAACGGAACGCACATGAGTCTCCTCTCTGACAAGAAGTAGGTGCTTCAAGTTGACTGTTTGCTAACTCGGTTCTGCTCTTTTTAAAAAATTAATTAAAAGTTTAACCCCAAACAAATGTTCATATGTAATGCCAATTTGATTCATTTTTGAAGTAGGAAAAACATTACACAACACATATTCATTAAGCAGTTGCTAATTATGAAATTAGTACCGGTATTCAAATTCTGGCCTATAATTGTTTTTTTATATTTTACTTTTTATGCATTTTTAAATGATGTACTATATCTCATCAGAATTAATGAAAAATAAATGCTACTAGTGAATTTAGACACTATAACATTATAATGTTCAGCGTAAAAATTTTGACCTGATTTTTAAAGATTACATATAATAGTAACTTATTAAATTATTGTAAGCGAGTCTTTGATGACAACACATGTAGTCCAAATGAAAAACAAAAAAATTTGGTATCCACAAATAAATATCCAATATCGTCTGATAAGCAATACCATTCAAAATTTTAGAAATGCAAAGAATCTGAACTAAACTGGTCAAAAGTGGCAGTGAAGACTTATATTTATCTATTCATCAAAGAATCCTGAAAAAGAAAAATCAGATTTCAGAAAAATATGAAGCAACTGTTTTCAAACTGAAATTTTAATTTTTGATCAAATAAATGCAGCCTTGATGAGAATAAGATGTTTTTAAAAATCTGACTGACATTTGAACTGTAGTGTACATATGTATGCCCAACGTTATTCCTCATGATTCCCATCCCTAGTTTTCTAGCATAGCTTTTAGATCTTCAGAAAGGAAGAAAAACTGCACCAATGTTCTAGAAATGTCAGTTGAATGACAAATGGCATTACACATGAAATACTGTAAAAGAGCAAGCATTAGTCATAGACCTCATATAAGTAAAGCTGTAGAAACAAACCGTCAGCACTGTGTTGCATTGACTGTGTAGTTGATAAATCGATGTTGTCTTTGTTTTTTATAGGACTGTTCATCAGTATGCTGCCCTCAGCCAGAGGTCTGTTTTCTCTGTTATTGAGGTTCCTGAGTATGCTGTGGCCCAGGTCACCATCCTCAAGTACTTTGCCCACTACATGGAGGAGAATTTGATGGATGTGAGTTTGATCTTAGTTTCAACCCTTATGTTTGTATTCAGTTTTAAAATTGTTACAGGTCTAGAAGTCAAAGACTTAATATTCTGGTCTAGACTTCAGGTTGTACAAGAAGTTGTTGTGTTAATATATTGTTTATCCTCGTTTTTCATGCAGGGAGGGGATATGATAAGTGAACAAGATACCCAGAAGACCAGAATATATCTTCTGCAGTGGCTGAAATCAGACAGAGCTTTATTGATGCTTTTCAACGATGGCACATTCCAGGTAAAATTACGGTCATCTTTATTCATTACAAAGCAGATCTTAAACTGATAGTTCACCAGACATTCTGTCATCTCAGAACACGATAACTTACTGTCATCTCTGAAGTATAAATTGAGATGTTAAGAAGGATGTTGTGAAAAGGGACAAAAAGCACCATCAAAGTATCATGAAATTTAGCTTTTTTGTCATTGTTGGAGCTTGGCAGACCCAATGGTCACCACTCACTTTCATTGTATGGAAAAGACTATGAAAAGACAGAAATTCTAACAGAATTTTCATTTTTGTGAGAATTGTTCCTTTAGTGCAGCAGTTGGTAGAAATTTATTCTTCATGTAAAAAGCTACTGTCTAGTGCTCTCAACGCCCATCAGACCCCTGGGTAGTTATCAGTCAGGTCTGTCTTTGTTCAGATAAAAAGCTGTGTATACTATAGCACTGTGGGAAGAAGAAGGTCACAAACCCTTCTGTAATAACATCCTGCATCCTCTGAGAGTGTTTCACGTCCGTTCCAGAATAACAAAACCTTTTTCTTCATCTTCCAACAGGTGAACTTCTACCACGACCACACCAAGCTCATCCTGTGCACACAGCAGGACGAATATCTGCTGACGTACATCAACGAAGAGCGAACCTCCACCACCTTCCAACTGAGCACGTTGCTCAGCGCGGGCTGCACTGCGGACCTGCGGAGTCGTCTGGATTATGCCTTGAACATGCTGCTGCAGAGATGCAACTGAGACTGACAGATGAGGAGAACAGTTGGCCACTGACTCAGCAAGATCTGATGATTTCTTTCGGTGCAAGGGAAGAGAGGAGGTCTTGTTGAACAGGATGTCGACTGTATGTGAACTGAATGGAGCTATGGAAAGGTTTACAACCTAGAAAGACTCTGTAGATTTACAAATGCTGAAATTCAGAGACTGGAGTGAAGAGGAATGATGTGACATTATAAAGAGGAAAGAAAATCTGGGCTGGGACCAGGCATCGTTTGACAAGAAACAGACTTCTTGAGTGTATGTGTGGTAAAATGTTGATGGATCACACATGCATGTCCTAATCTGCAAAAATTATTGTTTCTTGTTTTTTTTCCTCTGTCCTTACCGAATATTTATTGTGTACATAATTCCTTATTTATTTATTTAATGAATAAAATCCAAAAATTCTAACATTTGACCAATGAGTATTTCTTTTATATATATATATATATATATATATATATATATATATATATATATATACACACACACACACACACACATCAATATATGTGCATTACCATATGTGCATTATCATATTAGATTTAGGAGGGGAGGGTTGGTACTCAAATGGGTGTGGTCAAGTTGAGTGGCACATGTAGACATCCAATTACTTGAACAAATTCACTATACTACGCCGCTAAAATAAGCATGGGTTCTGCTGGGACTTTTGAGGTAAACCAGTTTTGTTTTGTTTTATAAAAAGTGCAAAATGACAAAGAACTCATGACTCATAAGTAACCATGTCAACATAAACACAGGGTCAAGGTGTACAAAGCAACACCAGAATGTTGTGGAATTTATTTAGCTAACAAATCAAATAGTTTGTTTTTAGTAGAGTGTACCGACTCAATTCGGCACACGAGATCATATATATATATATATATATATATATATACATATATATAAAGCAGAAGTAGTAGGAATTATATGCTATTCTGAATTTCGAATGACAGACAAGCGGTCTACTTTTGCGCTCAACCGCGTGTTCTAATAAATAACTCCTGAACGCGCGTTTTGCTGTTAGTAACATACTATTGGGGGAATTATTCACAGCAATTATACACACTTTTGTTCAGAATGCTTACAGCGAGTTATTAATAAGTGAATGTAAAAAGACGGGACACAGTTCTAAGGTAAAATACATCTGTGCAGGTCTTACAATTGTCATTGTCATTGTTTTAATTTACTATGAATTTATAATTTTCAATTTAAAGCAGTAGGCTATTTAATATTTCAGACAGCTTGTTTAATAGCTTTAAGTTACACATTTAGACAGTTTACAGAGTGACAAAGAGGGCAAGGCCCGTCATCAAAAAGCCTATGTAAAGTTACTTAAGCATATGACAAACAACTACTGTATGATGTCAGCTTTCTAGAATCTAGATAGTCATCAGATGGATAATAGGAGGAGGAAACATTACACTGTTGTTTGGGAACAAGTCAAATGAATGACACATACATGTAGCATTACATCTCAAATAAATACTTCCATCTTACAATTAAAGGAAGCTTTTGAGGCAAACTCCCAGGAAACGTACGGATATTACCTAGACACACCTCAAACAGAGAATTACAGATATTACTGGCACATCGTATTATGTAAGTGGAATATATTTAGCATCTTTTATCTTGGGATCAAAGACCTTTCTTGAATTTTTGTAAAACCATTTGACAGGTTATCTTGAAAGAGAATGAATTAGCTATTAAAGCTAAATTTACATTCAAATTTTAAACAACAAAGTGTTTGTCCTCACCATACTCCCAGTGGGCATTTGTACAAAATTAAATACAGAACAAGAAGTGGAATTACTGTTCACTGCATTTCTCAATATCTTCAGAATTTTATAAAGTTATTTAGGAAAGAATTTCTAGGTTTGTCACCATGCTGTTTTAAAAGACATTGCGTTACACCCTGACCTTTGAGAGAGAAAAAAAATCTGGCAGACTTTTAACAAATCTTTAGCAAGGATGACTCAAATACTCCTAAAATTATCTGCCAACTCTTCAGCCAAGCAAACGTCTCCATGGATGTGTATGCATGTGTTGATGTGTGCGTGTGTATGCAAATGTGCTCCAGTATTTGTTCTGGCGTGTTAATGCGTATGTGCATGTGTGCAACGCACCTTCTGAAGTAATGTCACAAAGATGTGCTGGTTACGCACGTGTTGCGCTGATGTGTGGGCTTCACAGACTCATAGCAGGCTTGAGAATCAGATGAAACGTTGTTTAGTTCAAGCGCTCTATCATTTCCCAAACTGATCCATCCCTCGGATTTCACATTTGACCCTGTAAGGGTGGAATACATCTTGAAAGGAAAGCAGAAGGGGAAATAAATCAATAATCAGAAAAGTTCAGGCATTTGAACTTCAACCGAAAATTATTTTCATAAGCCCACTCTCTACCACACTGTGAGTTTGCTTAGGGAGAAATACAATGTGGTTGGAAGTTAAAGAAAGAGTTAACAGTGTATGGAGGGTACATTGGAGCAATCTGATGTAGGAAGATGAAACATTTTCGAATGAATTTGGACAAGGCATTGCAATCACTCGAGTAATCAAATCCACAGCCTACTTGACATTTCGATCAAAGGAAAATGCTCTTAGTTACCAGGGAAAGAGGTTTGTACCAACAGTGCTGTGAAACTCAAAAAGGGATGTTTCACATTGGTTCCTTGCCTTCAGTCTTCGGAGAAGAATTCCTTTGGGCCCAAAATCACATGTATTCCATGTGGAACCAACCCAACTGGCAACATTGTCTTACTATGAATAACTTTCTTGTTTCTGAAAATGCCAAAGCTTCCCACATACGCACACACAGTGGCTTTCCATTTGCCTTACAAGCCCAATCTAGTTGCTGACGTCAGAAATCATCTCTTGAACAGAACAAAGTAACTTATTTATAAAATGGAGCACCATTTTTCTATCATTCTTTTTTCAACATATTGTCGTCAAGTCAAGTCACCATTATTTATATAACGCTTTTTACAATGCAAATTCAAATCTCAAAGCAGCTTTACAGTACTAAATGGCAAAATAGAATGTTGAAATAGTGTGTCTTTCTTCTCTGGCCAGACAAAACCAGCAGTTTAAATCTAGGCTGCAGCAGAGTCAGATTGTGCAGAGGACTCATTGTCAGATATGTTCAACCTAAGGCATGTCTAAACAGTTTTTGTAATTGTAAGACATGATGTCATGTCTCACTTTAGACTATAAACTGATGAATAAGGTCTCATTGTTAAAATAGAGCTGAGCCTTGCAAAAAAAAAGTACTGCGGAACAGTCCATTCATATACAATGTTACTGATTAGCAAGTTGATCAATTTAATACGTCCTTACTGAAAAAAGTATTAATTTCTATCAAAAAAAAAAAAAAACTCTTACTGACCCCAAACATTTGAAACATTGATGCTACATGTACAAAAAACACATTGTTACCATGGTACCATGTCTGAAAACACATGTTTTTGCTATAGTGAAACTTGCATTAAACTATCTTGCTATTCCAATTATTTTTCTTCTATGCTTGTTTTCTCACCCTTAAAAATACCTGAGATTTCCAAATCCCTGAGGCATGTTGACTTTCTAAACCATGTGAGTTCAGAGAAATACCATTTCAAATGTTATCAGTGAACAGAGTTTAATGTGTGTCTGTTTTTGTCAGAGCTTTGGGGAAAAGCCATCCCCCGTAGGCCACAAGTGGTCTGAATGCATCTCAGAGGATTGCCATTTAATTACCAGAGAAGGTTCAGTGGTTGCTTACAGGAGAAAAGCTGCCACAAAATGACTATCACACACCACAAAAATGGGACAGCATCATGCTGCATTATGGGCATGTGTGCTGATAACAGAGAAATGCAATTTGTTTGCACAATGATGCATAGTTAAATCTGAAATACTTTCATAATGTTTTTGATTCTGAAATGGTTTGTTCTTTGAATGGGGACTGATCTTAGTTCTGAGCTACAAGTTCAAACTATGTGTTAGCATACAGAAGAAAATTCCTAACGACACATGCCAGCTTAGATAAAATTCTCACTGAAATACCGGAAAACATGCCTAATTTGAAGAATTTGTGCACAGCTGTTCTCTTCTTAGGCCTGGATACACCCAAGACAAACATGTTAGTTGGAAAGTTTCTGTCAACAGTGGCAGAACTAACAATATTGGTGTGTATTTATTCTGTGAAATCCTGGACATGCATCCTAGTGGATATCCCATGTTTGTCAATCGGATGAAAGAACAATACTATGGGTGTGTATGTGTGTGTGGCAAGGAAGTTGCCATTAGTTAGTTCATTTAGTTTCACAGTAATTTTGTATGCATTTGTTATAAACATGCATGAAGCAAATGTTATTCAAATTTCCCAATTTTACTGACATTTTTCTTTTGTTTCTTATTTGGTTTCACATTTTGTCCTGAGGGGGAAGTTTCTCATTACTGAAAGGCAGGTTGAGGGCACCCTGACAGCTCGAATTTTTCAAGTAGAAGTGGAAGGATAAGATCTCCTGCTAGCGATCTGCAGGGCTGATGCTCTGTAATTGAGCACAGATGATGCACAGCCCACTCAGTGATTTGTGGACAACACGGTGCCCCCGGCAGGTTTGTAAAGCTTTTGAAGCTGTGACCTTTTGTTGCCCATGAATGACCCCAAATCTGGCCAGTATTAATAGAAAACTGGACTTTGAAAAATGAAATGCTTATTATGCATCATTGCTTATAGCACATCGCTTTTACCTTGACGCAAGGGGGTGGGTGTGTGTGTGCGTGTGTGATTCATGCAGAGCTCTGTCTGTGGGCAGAAATTGATCATGTCTGCTTGAGCTTTAACGGAGGCAGACAGAATCCTGGATCTTCCTCATTAAGGTCTGAGAAGGATGTGTCAGGAACGGACATGTTCAAGCCCCCCCTCAAATGACACAAAACCCAAACAGCAGCTGCAATGCTGAAAAATCACCGGGAGCTGTTGTGCCGTGTCGGTGTGTCACATCTGGTTTGTGAGCTCAGAGACTGTGGCCAGAGGCTTTATCTTTCAATAAACTGATGTTCTTACAGCCGTGGTTATGAAAAACTCTATGGCTGGCACTATGGCATGCCAGCTCAGGTGCTTGGAAACTGTGAAAAAAACAAACATACAGCACTGGGAGCGGGTTCAGCAGCTTTATATACTTCATAAACTTTATGTAAATAGTAAGACACTTGTGTAAGCACATTTATGAAACGTTTATCTTCTCTGTGTTCGGAGGGTTCAAGCAGTGGCTACTCTTTGCGTATATGGTTCGTTTGGCTTGGCTAACAAAACAAATTCTGAATCTAGTTCAGGAAGCCAAAGGATGTTAACTTGTAACAGTGAAGAGCTACACTTCCTCTCACAAAATGGCATTCGTAGCGACAATACCTTTCAATTGTGTTTGTATATGAGATTATATTATATATGCCATTAGCTTTGCAACCATGGTTATCAACAAAATAGTTACTGTTGTTGATATTTCTGTAAAACTTTGGAAACTGCTTTGCATTTGTCAAATTACATGGCTTAGCAACCACATAATATTGCTCTAAAAACCACCCAGGGGTGCATTTCCCATACAACAACATAAATCACTGCTTAACCAGCATAGTATGATGCATTGTTTCAGAAACTAACCAGCTAGTCAAAGACGGTCATTAATGACGTCATTCATGACGTGGCACATGATGACTACTGTTTTTTGTTCCTTGTCCTTTAGCATTATTTGATGTTTGAGTCAACACAGTTTCACTTTACATCCTACAGGCTTCCCTTACGCAATTATGCACATGCACACCCTTCAAAAATTGCACTTCAGTGGTGCTACACAGCAACGTAAAAAAAAAAAAAAACCTTTACAACCACATAAAGTAGAAATGTGCTAGGAACCACTCTGGCCAACTGGTAAGAGCTGCGCAGATAAACCTCACTTCCCTGATCTCAAAAGGCGCACTATTAACTGAGTGCCACACTATTTACTTCAACATGTAAAAAGCAGTTTGGAAACCTTTGCAACCACATAGCAATGTGCTAAAAACCACTCTGAACCACTCAGTCGATACTAGTTCATCTTTTGAGATCAGGAAAGTGAGGTTTACCTGCGCAGCTCTTACCAGCTGGCCTCTGTTACATTAGCATCCACCATTTTTGAGGGTAACGCATTACAAGCGTAATTACAATTACTTGGTACGTTACGTAATCAGATAGCTTTTTCAAAGTAACTAGTAAAGTAACGCATTACTTTTTAAATTTACAATGAAATACAGAGTACATCAACCTTTTTCAAATAAGTAATGCAGGTTAGTTTGATTTCCCATTTATTCACTGAGAAATTAGGGGTGAGGTGCAGAGGCAGATGCTCTTCCTTCAGCCTGAGGCTTATTCATTTCACTTTTGGTGTGAAAGGACCTTTAGTTGCCAAAAATGTTACTTTTGTTTTAACTTTTGGAAGCCCAGCGAAAAATTACATATGTGGTTTCAATAATCAGATGCATTTACTTGTCCAGTTTCGTCTGGAAATGCAGCCCAGACCAGCTCCTGAAGTGGTTTAAACAATTGAATTAAAATCCGCCTCGAAAGCCTTTTGGAGGGAATTTTCACCTGGTCTTTTCATGATCGGATAGTGCAAAAATGCATGAAGTGACCAAGTGTAAACAGGTCCAAAACGTCATGCAAAAGTAGCGTAATGCATTACTTTTCATAAAAAATAACTAGCACAATTAGTTACTTTATAGAGTAACACAATATTGTAATGCATTGCTTTTAAAAGTAACTTTCCCCAACACTGGCAACTACATGGACTGCAACAAAAACCACCCTGTACGGCAACATATTAAAAACCACTCAGAAAACCTTTACTATTGTGTCACAGTGCCCTAGTAACCGCTAAATACCTCAGCAACCACATAGCAACACAGTGGCAACCACTGCCAACTTAGCATTAATTAATTTGCAGGGTACTCATATCTTCTTGTGAAAATAGAAAAGTCTAGGTATGGCCTTACAGGGGACAATAAATGTTGTATTTTCTTATCTGGAAATGTTTTTCCATGGTAAATTTTTGTAACTGGGTTTGAATGAAATGACAAAAAAATTAATGAGTACATTGATGTCGTTGTAGCAGTGTGCCAGTCATGCGTGAAAGGAGTAGCTGGCAGCAATAATCCTCTCAGGAACACATTTCCTTTTATGTGTGATTCTAATTAAGCTGTGATTGACTATGTAAATTTCTCCATAATCACAGCTCATTTTCATTCTGCTAAACTACACGTTTCTGTCCTCGTTTCCGTGAGCTCAGAAGCGCAGTATGCAGCAGAAAGCCGATGTGTCTCCCACGGCAGACCGTGAGTCAGTGAGCCTCAGCGTGAAGCACAGCAGTGCAGGGCGGCAGGAGAGCCGGGGATTGTTATGGTTTGCAGTGGGTGGATAAGGGTCATACAGAAGTGTGGCAGGGGCAGGAAACAGGTGTCAGAAATGACGCAGAGAGAGAGAGTGAGTGAGAGTACTTCAGACGAGCACACGCTCACTCACACACACAAACAGCAATCAACGAGCCAGTCTTCAAGCTGTCTAGTATTTTCAGATCAGGTAAACACTAACATTAGTAAACCCCCCCTCCCCCACACACACATAAACATTTTTTTTTTCATTATTATTTACAAAGCATGGTCACTGATTATATATGATGCTCCTCGCTTTGTACTGTATTAGTGTTGACTACCAAGGCATTCTGAACAAACAGATTTGCAATTTTTGGATGTTAAAATAGGCAGCAGAACCTTACACTGATGGAGAATAGTCTTCTTGTTTATATAACAGTATATTGTAGAGATTTGAAGATGGGTAGGCAAAGACATAGCAATCAATCTCAACCCTAGCAATGACCTAGAAGTCCCTATAGCAACTGTATAGAAATGGGCTTAAAACAGCACAGAACACTTAGCAACCAATTAGCATCATATCGTTGGCTGTGACTGGCATAGGCATTCACTCTTTACTCATATCTGGTTATTGTAAAAATCTAGTTAATGTAAACAGATCTGTGATGACATTATTTTGTTGGCCGAATTTCAAGAATTTCATATGAAATTTGTAAGTAAAATACAGCCTGTAGATAAGATTACTTGAATCTACGACAAAAATAACATGCCGTCAAATTTTAAAATGACTTTGATTTTATTTTTTGAATGGAAGTTGCTAACAACTGCCATTTTAAACACCCATAGGATATTTTGAAGTAATATGGCTGGAAACTTTACATTTAGGATAAATACACTAAAGCTATACTGAAGTATATTTGATTGTGCAAAAGTGGAATTATTGCAAGTATACTTTGCAATAGTATGAAATAAATGTATTTTAAGTAATGCTGTCAAACGATTAATCGTGATTAATCGCGATTAATCACGATTAATCGCATCCAAAATAAAGGTTTACATAATATATGTATGTGTACTGTGCAAATTTATTATGTAAATATAAATACACACACATACAGTATATATTTTGGAAATATTGACATGCATATACAATTATATATTTATATTCTTATATTTTATATAAATATATTTAATATATAAACAAATTTAATATATACGTGCGTTTGTATTTATATATACATAATAAATATACACAGAACACATACATATATTAGGTAAACAAAAACTTTTATTTTGGATGCGATTAATCGTGATTAATCGCGATTAATCGCTTGACAGCACTAATTTTAAGTATATTACTTTTGTACTAGGCAACTGCTTATAATAAAACGTTATCATCCATGAGTGTGGACGCTAATATAGTTATCGTTCTTGGTGTGAACAGACCTTAATTCTTTTAGCGACTTCATATCTTGTGGTTGTGACTCATGTATAATAGCACTCTCATAAATTCATATCCCACAATGTGACTTTATTAAAAAAAAATTTCTTTCCCTTCTTTGCTATTCTGAGGTGGAAACAGGCAT
>SCHK01255276.1:0-11534 GCA_004124795.1 Poropuntius huangchuchieni
TTTTTTTTTTTTTTTTTAAACATTACATACTAATTGAAATAGACTGATATTAATTTTGAGATTGGCTAAAGATTTAACTGTTATTAAAATATTGTTTTTAAAAGATTAAAAGAATAAAAAAATAACTTTATGAGTTATATGATGGCAAAAATAATTATAGGCAATATATGATGGCAAATTTGGTTGGTATATATCTAATCTCAGACATAAATAAATATACATTGTACATATTATAAATATATTATATAAATATTATATAGATATCCAATTTTGGCACTGTTATATTGTGAAACATTATTCAAAATATAATGAGGAGAGGAAAAAAATATAATGATTTGCACACTTTGACGCTTGTCAAAATAAATACTGCATACAAGTCACTCACTTTAAAAGAGAACTAAAAGGCCAAAAGCCAAGTTGCAAAAACCACAAGACAATCCAAAATAATCATCTTCTTAAAGTTTAAATACAACAAATCATAACCTAGCATGACAAATTGTGATTCTGTTTGATGTACTGTCAGTTATGCACCCCATCATCAAAGATTGTGGTTCAGTCCATGACTGGAAACGGCTTGAGGACACTTCCCCTCGTCAAATGACAGCAGAGAGGGGTTAAATTAGCCCATGTTATTCTCAGGGTGATAACGACTGTGTGCGCAGTTAGTGGATATGCTAGTCTGGCAGGGGCACGCAGCAGGTACCATCGCTCCTGCATTCCTGCACGGCCACACGAGGTGGGAAAACCAGTCTTGCCTTCCATCGCACGGCTCAAGCCCACAGTGCCCCGCCTGCACCACGGGATGTGGAAATGCGAAACCACTTTAGAGATGGTTGAAAAGCTGGTCTGGTCCCCCTCCCTGACACTCGATAGCATCCCCTCCTCACACCTCCAGATCTGGTTGTTAAGAGGAAAGAGGAAGAGGTATTTCGTGTTTTGTTTGAGCTGTTGTCGTCCCTCCCCCTGAGGCCCCGAGCGAACCCCCTGTGCTTGTTTAAGGAATGTACCAGAAGACAATAGCGGCAGTCAGAGGAAGTCATGAATGGGGGCCATTGGTCGCGTAGAACTATAGCGCCAACAGAAAGCTTTCTACCAGGGACAAAGCTCCGAATGGTTCTTCTAACCACCAGAACAGAATCAAGCAGGAAAACTACCCTCGGGACTACATCAAAAACATTTCTACTTAAGAATTAGGCCAGAACTGCAAGTATGCAAACATCAATGCTTAGTGAACACTATGCAATTTACTATTATGAACTTGCCTGAAACTTTTATCCAAAAAAGCTACCTGCATTGCACTCAAGGAATGCATTTCATCAGTTCATGCATTCCCTGGGATTCGAACCTATGACCTACTCTGCTGTTTGAGAATTTGCATGACATTTTTATTCAAAAAAAAGCTAAGCTACTTGCTTTGCATTCAATCAGTCCCTGGGAATCGAACCTATGACCTACTCTACTGTTTGAGCAACTGGAATACAATACAAGTCAATGCTTTATGACCACAATGCAATTTACTACTGTGCATTTGGCTGATGCTTTTATCTAAAATGACTAGAAATGCATTAAAGAAATCTGCATTTCCTGGGAATCAAACCCATGACCTTGGCATTGCTCTACTGTTTAAGCTACAGGAACACAACGCAAACCAAGTCTATGCAAACATCAATGCTTAGAGAATGCAATGGAATTTACAACTAAGCAATTAGCTGACACTTTTATCCAAAGCAACTTAGATTGCATTCAAGGCATGTGTTTCACCAGCTCATGAATTCCCTGTGAAACAAACTAACATTCTCATTGCTCTAATGTTTGAACACTATTTAATTCAATGCAAATGTCAATGCTTAGCTAACACAATCCAATTTACAACACAATATACTACTATGTATTTGGCAGGAGATTTTATCCAAAGCAACTTGCAATGCATTCATGGTTTAGCACTGCCTGGGATTTGATCCCATGACCTTGGCGTTGCTAGTGGCATGATCTACTGTTACAACAGGAACACAAAGTAGACAGAACTGTTGTTAACTCACTTATTTTTTGGACAAAGAAGGGAATAGCGTTTACTGAAATTACTTTAGAAACACACAAAAACAAGGTTAAACGGTTTTAAAACTTTCAACTTCAAGCTATAGCATACTTTTTCAAGGACATTACAAAGAGATCACCATCAGTTCTGTCTAAAGAAAACCCCTTGTTGCTCTTTCCAGTAGCCTATATTTGGCTGCCTGTCACAATTGAAAGTAAGCAAGGGGTCCAAGTGTTACATTTCAATGGCTCCCCGGAGGCCCACTATGTAGGGAACACAATGCTGTGAGTATGAACAACTACGGACTGAGTCACTAGCAAGGAATTTCACAGATCAGTTGTAAGCAGATACGCTGGTCTATCCTCTACATTTGTAATGCAGAAGCCCGTCTTAGTCAATATTCAACTAAAAGTGCAATATAATAAGTTCTCAGAATTTAATGACTTCAAAGACTACTAAAACATTAGTCTTCGCTGATCTTTGCATCACATATTTGAAAAAGAAAACGTGTGTTAGTAGACGCTCCTGTGGGGAATATGCCGAACTCTACATTTTTCTGAGAACAATCTGTCAAGGCATGGATTCTTGTTTTAACATGAGAGATCAAGCTACAAATTAGACCAGCTGCCAAACTCCTTAGGAACTAGTAGGCTGATAATTGAGTGCAATGAATAATCGAGAAAACCCCTACAATCAGCCAACAGCTCAATTCAAACAAGACTGAGCAACAAGGACTTCAATCAGCCAGAAAAACTGCATGTAAATATAAGATGATATCTCACAATAAACATGAGCTCTGTAACAAAACAGACTAAGGCTTAACCAGCTGGCAAGATAGTCATTAGGTTAACAACAATTGGTACAATTATCTTATTAGCATTACAGCTGTTCTTATACACAATTCCTTTTTTCATATAAAAATTAAGATAGAAGTACACTAAATTCTGGGAGCTGATGGTCTTGTATCTCTGGACATCTGGCCTCTGTCCTAAATCTCTTTTGGAAGCGCCATATTGCATTACTAAACGGACATCGAGACCACCAAACTAAGCATGCCCTGTTTTCCGCTCTTTAAAATGGACTAGTGCCAAAGGAAATGCAGCCAGCAAATTGGCACACCAGGATGTGTCAGGTGCTACTAAGTCACTGGTTCACATCTAACAGTTGGAACAGCATTAGCTTCCAGCTTCTACCGCATTATACAATCACTGTTTATAATACTCAACCAGATTCTTATACCAATAGAAACTTACACTAGACAATGCAATTCTTGTTTCAAGAGCAAAGAAGACACCAGTGGACTCACCTTTTCGCTTTTCACTTTCTTCATGGTCCTGCAGTCATTACTTTCCACTTCTTCTGGTTCACTCTTGATAGCCAAAGGTGTGACTATTCCAGTGGTATCAAGGGTAATATTCCCTAGTTGCTCAGCACCAACAAGGTCCGAAGCTGGCGTCCCCTCAAACGGGGTATTGCGTGCCTGGCCTAGAGGCATAACTTGTGCCGATGGGTCCTTTTCGGAGGGTACGTTCCCAGCTTGTACCCCTTCGTTTTTCTCCTTCTTGCTTTTCCCAGAACCCTCCTTGTCCTTTTTTCCACTCGGAACATTACGGGAGGCTTTGTTACTTTTATCGGAACCTTTCCCGGTAGGTAAAGCTGTGGAACCGCTTCCCACGGTTGGCCCAGTGCCCTCATTTTGGGTCCGTCCTTGGGCGTCCTTTTTGGCCCCATCAGGGGTCGAGGACTTGCTACTGTCCTTGGAATTCTTGCTACGCTTAGCTTTGGATTTGCTGTCCTTGATCGGTGGAGGAGGCACCGGGTTAATGAACTTGATGTTGTCCGGCAATGCCGCTACGGCGCTCGAGGCAGCAGCCATTCCGTCCCCGTCCTTAGTGCCAGACATCTCAAGCTTGTCTTTTTCCAAGTCGGCGTCGAGGTCAATGATCAGGTTGCCTACACCAATATCCCACTCATCCCCGCTGTCATAAGTGTCCACCGCATTCGAGTCCACACCTTTCCCGCCTGCAGTGCCACTACTGAGGGACATCTTAGTGCCAGCGGCCCAAGCGTGCCACAGGGAGGTCTGACCTTCTCAGACGACTGAGGCGGTCGGGAAGCACATTTACACAAGCCTCAGGGTCCTGTTGGTTTCCCCTTCCCAGTAACCCACATTGTTGCCCTGAAGGGGTAAAAACAACAAAAAATATGTAAGAAATGAGCAAACGTAGTAAAACACAATGCTTTAAGACCACCTGACAAGCGCACTGCTCTTAGAAAACAGGTTTAGAAATGCTGACTTTAATTTTCAGTTCTCAAAGTGAATGTTTCAATAACATCAGAAACCCGTGAAGGCCCTAGATATAAAAGGTTTTGCAAGCTGTTCCACTGCACATGAATTACAAATACATGCAGAGTAATCTTTTTAGACTAGAAAAATCATTTTAGATGACTCAGGACAAAAAAAAAATACAGCTGAATCATGGTCACCATCAGTTTACAGCCAAAAAACAGACGTTGCATCACAGCACAAATGGAAACACTTGACAGACTGACATCAAAGCTCAACGAATGACTGCAGGAATCGTAATGACTCAAACAAGCCACTCTCTTTGAGACTAAACAGCACTGCTAATAATTTCCTCACAAGTGAACATTAAAGATATTAAGGATGTGCTAAACTACATATTTTCAAAACCATCTAGTTGTGGGTGTCTGAATGACGGGTTGGTTTTAAGGCAGCACTATATTTAGATTGTTGTCCACTTGTCAAAGTTCCTACACCAATCAAGAGAATCATGCAGGACAGGTTTTTTGTTTTGTTTTTTTATAGACAGTCCACAACAGATTAAATCATAACACTGGGGTCTTTAAAATCAGTTTCTAACCTCATTACAACATCAATGCAGATTGAACGCAATGCAATGCTCATGGCACTGAAATTAAATCTTAAATCTGAAAATCATGATAACATGATAACATGATTTTAGCATGTTGACAGTGCATTTACTGCTACTTTTGCAAGACAAAGCATCTCATGCAGTCATCATGCAAACCACTCGGCATGTCAGTTTAAAAAGAAATGAAAGAAAATAAACATAAAAGAAACTCATTAGTCAACTACTGTTGCTGGATGACAACTTAACTACTCAGTCTGTAGACTTATCTCTAAAGGTTACCCACAGTGTCAGAATATTATAGACAAATATTCAAAACATGTAAATGTCAGATGTCCACCTCAGTTGGACTAGGCACAAAAGATTTGATCCGTAGACAAAGGATCTTAAATCAATTTAAAAAACCAAACATGCACACATGCTGCTGCAAAAAGTCTTGCAAAAAAAGCAAAATGCAAAACAAATCACCAAACCTTCAGGTAATTTCTTGCACATCTGTAACTTACAAAATTAAATATCTTGTACATGATTTGCTGTCAATGCTGTGTTTTGATGGCTGTAGCGATCGTGCTTTAAAGATGAAGTTCAAGATGCAATCTCAGACAGGACTTTAGTGTTGTTGTACACTGTCAGCATGCTAAACCATCTCAATTAATCCTCTTAAAACAAGAAAAAAAATGAACTAATTTAACTAGTTGTTGTTGAACACTTGAAAGTGAAGTGATGCTGGTAAACCATTAAGCAACTGGTCTGGATGGCTGACTAGTCAAGTTTGCATAAATATTCAAAATGTGGTAAACATCAGACGTTCATCAAATTTCAGTTTACAAATTACTCACTACTTATGTCAGTAAAGTCACTTTCCATGGACCTGAATTACACAATCAACACTATCTAAACGTCACTGATCTTTGAGACCTTTACATAGAAACAGAAATCTTTTTAATGCCAAAGATGCTTAAAATCCGTTTTTCATTAGAGGTTCCTAAGATTCCCAAACAACCCATCAACAAAAACAGATAACTAATTTGGCTAAAAGGTTCTACATTATTAATTTAGTCTGAAAGAGAAATAAATCAGACAGACACAGATTAAAGGTCAAAGTCATTGCCCATAATACTCGAAAGAGGTCACATAAAAGACTGTACGAACGACAAACTGGTTTAACTGCACTACTACAGTCTGGCGGTTGTCTAATAAAACTAAGCGCTACTTAAGTTGAAAAGGATGAGTTCGGCTTTGAGCTGCATCTTAAATAGCCGAGGAGACAGATGGTTGAATGAGAGGACACTAATCAGTGGTTTGCTGTAATCCGTCAGTCCACCAGGGAACATGGAGTGTGTCCTGCAGGAAGCTTTCCAAACGTCTGCCGTTGGAACCCAAGATAAGACGGACTTCCACTATAACAGTCATTCATCAGTGCCCTGCTTTTCTCTGCACTTTCAAGAGCTTTAAGAGTAGAACTTCGAAAGATGCCACTTTTTAAAGTGATTATTGCAAACAACAATGGAATGCCACAACACACTATCAATACTATTTTAAATTATTTCTGAGCTACCATAACAGCATTTCACCTCTTTAAAGGTATTGATACATAATGTTTAAAGTAATGGTTCAACCGATACATCGACCTTGCCGATATTTGCCATTTTTTAATTATTTGCTTAAGCCAATATTTTGTTCAATATTTCAGAAGCAGGATGTATATTTTGATGGCATGAGGGACTTTTATTTTCACAGTGCAGAACATGAAAGCACACAGAGCTTGCATTGTTCGTCCATATCGGTGGACCATTACTTCAAATACTATTTTCTATTGGAGTTTGAAAGTCAACTAGACTTTCAACTAGAAGTCGCTCGTTGATCGTTTGGCTTTCCAACTCTTTCCAAACACTGGTCTGCTCGTTTGAGCGTCCTGACACATCAGCTTCAGGCTCAACCAATGATGCTAGTTTTGAGGCGGGACTTAGTTTTCCTGACTAATGAAGTGTTTGGGAAATCAGTTAGGAAATAGGTCATTCATCAGTTCGCTGTTTCTCGAGACACTTTCAGAGTAGAACTTCGAAAGATGCCATTTCTGAAGGTGACAAATACAGACAACAACAACGACATGTCACAACACAATATCAATCTTGTTTTTGGACTTTTATATGTTTTAGGCAGGACTTCGTTTTTCTGACCAATGGGCTGTTTGAGAAATCTAATGTCATTTTTGAAGGTGATTAATGTAAACAACACCAAAAATCTCTTCCATAATGGCATTTTACCTCAAAGATGAAGAGACTGGATGTTCAAATATTTTGTACTATTCAAGTTTAGAGTGATGTTTAGAGTTAACTAGAAGTTGCTCATTGGTTGCTTCATGAAGAGTTGAACAAAATGTTCATGTACTTGTTTAAGACATGTCAACTTATGACTCGTCCAATGACGTCTTAAACTGTCTGTTTTTCTGGCCATTTTTGGCAAATAAGCGGCAGTAGGGGTGACCCGTAACAAAATAGTCAAACATGTATCATGTCAAGATAAACCTGAAAATTAAAGTCTGGAATAACAGAAATGGTATAAAACCACAAGCTGAAATCTATTTCTTGCAGTTAAATCGTATAATAGGTTACTAGTTAAAACATGTACACCAGTGAGCCGCTGCATTAGTGTAACTCGCCCCAGGTTTTTGACGTTGCCAATAAACGTGAAAAGCCAAAGCTTTACAAAACTCATTCATATCCCAACACGGTTGATGATGCAAGCGACTGTCACGGTTCTCACACACAACCTAATTAGGAACCGAATGATGAAACTGTGCTCGGCACTATTGCTATTAAAGGGAGTAAAAAGAAACCTTTTGTCTGTTCCCCCATTCAAACACCGAAGGCAAAGAGACAAAGCTTTTGATTTGAGCCAGACAAGGACGTGCCGCACACGCTCGAGTTTTGTTTTTGATGTCGTTTGATGGATAACCAATCAATATGCCAGAAGAAAAGCTGTTTATTGAGAAGTGTAATTAAGTTGCACTTCCCCTTGTCTGAAGGTAAAGCAAGAACCCAAAAACACCATGTTCAGGCGGCTCTGGAACAGGTTGTCCTTTTCATTACCCCGACACTTAGGTACCGGTGCCCTTCCAGGGGCCGTAAATAACGGCGCTAAACTAATTTAGCTTTCCCTGCCACATGCCAGCAAGCAGCAGGAGCGCTCGAGGGAGACGAGCTGCCTTTCCACGCTCCCAACCCCACCCGACACGACACGGGCCTAATTAACACAGGCATCCACTGCGGACGCCTCGGCTTGATGGAAAAACGTGAGCTGAAACTCAAACGGGCACTTGTGCAAACGCCTCGCAGAGATGACAGGATCGAGGATCGATACCTGTCTCGCCCCTGTTTGATGATGAAAAACAGATAAAAGAAGGAATACAATCAGGGACGGGATGAAGAAAAACAACAACTACGAGACAACAAAGATGAAATGCAAAATTACTCAAGAGAACCCTCTGACCTGATTGAAAAGCGCTTGCGCCTTCGGTGCCAGAACGGCCTCGGAGTTTTAATTCCCTCTCGGCGATTGAGTAATTGAGATTCTCTAATAAAAAAGCGGTTTCAAAGGCTGCTGGAACTGACAGGCTCTCCGTCAGACTAAATCACAGCTCTTTCTGAAGAGCCCGGGCTCGGTGAAAGGGAGGGAAGCACTTCCCGCGGTTAGATTACACACTGCATCAGATGAAAGAGCCGCCGCTCGCGTTTTCATCTTCCCCTCTTGGAATTCTCCCTCGCCTTCTTGTCTTTTACTTTCGAGATCTGTAAGCAGACAAGTGTAGGATTTTATCTCAGAGACGACGGCCGCCCTTTCTCTCTGCACTTATTAGGCCCGATCGGTAGGTTCTCGGGCAGTCGACGATCTCGCTCTGCCAACTCCATCATTAGCCAATTCAAACAGAGGCCATCTCCAGCAGCCATGTTAGGGCCCACGAAGGGAACATTTGATCCAACCCAACAGAAAAAAAGAACAGCTGGCCTGGGCCGGTCTAGAGGAGTTGGGTTGCCCCGTTTAACCGCACAGTAAAGAGGACGAAATCCTATCTGCACTTGACCTACTGCACTGCCCTTAACGCTAGCACAAGCGAGCGGTTTCGGCCTCCGGCTGATCGCACTGTCAAACACAAAGGCCAGGCTAGCAACATATTAATCAGGGATAATCTGCGGTTAATGCACAAAAGCCTTGCAGGAACACTGAACTGCAATAGAAAAGAAAAAGTGTGACCAGCATTAATTAACCAATCAATTATAGATCATTAACCAAACAATGTGATGTAGGCTAAATGAACTGAGTAGTTAGAGACAATATATCATCCAGGCACATTATTTAGTTGATATTTATCCATTTTGGGGTTATACTTTAGGACAATATCTATCTATCTATATACATCTATCTATATATATTAAAGCTGTCAGTTAAATGCGTTAACTTTTATTTTTAACACATTATGTTTTTGCTCAATTTCGCAGAGAACAAATTACCTTTAAAGCCACTGTAGAACTGTTGTGCATCTCCGAGCAACACAGCAGTGTTTAGTTTCTAAATGAATCCACATTTTGAACGAATCGTGTGAACCAATGATTCAAAGACCCATTCATAAAGAGAAGCATTTACTGAATTCCTGAATTTACTGAATTCAGCTGTTTGAAGGAACTGAATTAATGAATGACTCAAAAACACATTTACTGCCACCTGCTGGCAGATTTAGTTTCATAAAAGTTAGTTTCATATAATTTCATAAAAAAATAAAAAAAATAAATAAAAATAAAAACATTAAAGAGATCAGAGAGAGTTCACCCAAAAAATTTAAATTGTGTCAATTTATTCACTCTCATGTCGTTTCAAAACTTTCTTTTGTGGAACATAAAAGAAGGTATTTTGAAGACTGTTGGTAACAAAGTCGTTTTAGTCAGCAACGACTTTCATTGTATGAACAAAAAATACTGAAATATTTCTCAAATTCTCTTCTTTTATGTTCCATAGATTATGTTTGGCCGTTGTAGCCTAAATGTTTGTGTAATAATTTTTATGTTGAATCAAATAAATTATTTCTTTCTAAATCTATCCTACAATTTGTAATGTCTACTTGATACTTTCTCATTTAACACAAAAATAGCTTTAAATAACCTATAAATTTCATACTGCAGTTGGGTTATTTGGTACAAAATCAATAAAAAATACTAGCTAACTAACACAAAAACATGATAGCATATTAAAAAAGCATGATTTTTGAAAATTAAAAAAAAAAAAAAAGTTCTCTGTTTTTGAAAATAAACTATTTGTTTATAAAATATATACATAAAAATGGCTAAATTTAAAATGGTAGAAGTCGTTAACAAGTACTTATTAATATCCTCCTATGAAACACCACAAATATGTTAAAACAAAAAGCTCAGATCTGCAGCATAATCATAACACTAATTACACAAAGATGTATGTAGCAGTTAATTTCTTTATGAGAAGCCACCAGATGTTAGAGAAGTTAAGCACCACCTCAACCCATAAACATTTTCCAGCTCTGCCAAACACATCCAAGCCAAATACTCAATTACAGGGGCAGAAAAAGGGGGCTTCTTAACGAGCTATTTCTAAGAGTCTGCCTGCAGGGCCAGGCTCTCGTTCCGCGCTAGCTATCACACCGAGGTTCCACCGTGTAATTGGATTGTGTGCTTGAACTGCTGACTGAAATAGAAAAGTGCAGGAAGCTTCAGGTGACGGGAATCAAGCATCCTGCGGGGTCAGCCAGACTCCATCTCAGCTAAATGTCAGGAGCAGCATCCAGTCTGGAAGCGCAGTGGGACTTCAATCTGTGGCTGTACGCGATGTACTGTTCTGCACTGCCCCAGAGCAGCCCGTTTGGGTTCAGACGTCTGCCAGGTCGTCGATTACGGTATGTAGACGTGCCCTCTGCAACAGACCTTTCGCTTGGACGGTTCTCCAATCAGAAGCTGTTTTTGTCAGATAGCAAAGCTTTGATGGCGCCCTTGTGTGTAAAAATGAAACATCTTTGGCCTTTCATCTCAATTCCCCTGTGCACCAATAAAGCAGGGGAGATGCTTCACTCCAAACTCCAAAAGCTTGTGTGAACGGGTAACTGATTTGGCACCTCGAATGACAGGTCCCGCAGTATGTGAAATCTCAAGAAGGGAGCTCGGGAGGGTTTACAGCCTTCGTGTCACAGATAATTTCCAGCCTATTCACAGAAAGGACAGAAATACTGTTAGCAGGGCACACGGAGTACCCGGCTGAGGAGGCTGACAAGCTCCCAGATGGATTGAACAGGCTGCTGGGGGAGCGAGATCATGGTGCTACTATTCACAAGCGTGGTTTCCTGGCAAATTCATCAGCTTTCTCATCCCAGAAAAAAAAAAATCAAGAACAGTTCATGTTAACTTTGTCAACGTTCTCAGGTCAGTTCAAACCCTGATGAACGTTCACGCTGCTCTTTTCAGGACAAACGTAAGAACCACAACCAGAAGTCTCCAAATACATTAAACATTAAATTAAACTGCAACAGTGGCAACTATAAAATCATTCATATTTAATAGAAATTCTAAAAAAACTAAACAAAAACA
>SCHK01255310.1:0-10459 GCA_004124795.1 Poropuntius huangchuchieni
ATTTTTAATTATTTTTACACTACCAAAGTCTGTTTTTTTTTCTTTTCATTTTTCAAAAAGAGATTTATCCTCACCCAGGCTGCATTTATTTGATACAAAAATACAGTAAAACAGTAATTTTGTGACATATTATTAAAATTTAAAAGAACTAATTTTTCCAGCAGCCATCACTCCAATCTTTAGTGTCACATGATCCTTCATAAATCATTCTAATATGCTGATTTGATGCTCAAAAAAACAAACATACAAAAAATTTTTATATATATATATAGATTTTGAAAATGGCTGTTTAATATTTTTGTGGAAAATATCAAACATTCTTTTTCCAGGATTTTTCTTTTCTTTTTATGAATATAATATTATAAAAGTAATTTACTGTCACATTTGATTAATTTAATGCATCCTTGCTGAATAAAGTATTAATTTCTTTTAAAAAAAGATCTTACCGACCTACAGTTGTGTTCTATGCTTAACTTTGCAATGTATAAAATGTGTTCAATTAATGCCAAAGCAAATGAAAGCTGTTTTTAATTAAATACTTTGTATTTACTCTGAATTCATAATATGTACGCCACTTAAATATTACCCGGTTCAACTTGATAGAAATACTTCATGTAATTGAAATTCATAAATGCAAAAGTGTTGAAGAGCCAAGAAGTCTTTTTTACACTAGGCAGCCGTACAGTGTTCAAAGTTTTTTTTTTAAATTAAATGTGAAACTACTTCTAAGTCTCAAGGAAAAGCAGTTAGCGTTCTTCATGTGAGGTGCAAATCAAACACTAATGATATGTGTCTTGCAGCATTACTATTCTGATGGTGAGGTTGTTGACACCTGACACAGACCACACTGTTAAATCTCTGACTGCGGCACGACATCTTTAAATCCCTTGTCCCACGTTGATTGACATCTCTCATGTGCTCCTCTGGCAAAGTAGCACAGCCCCACATTTCTCCCTGGAATGGTAAACACGAGGTAAAACATATTACTAGGAGAAGCCGGCAAACGGCAGCGTGTCAGTAGGAGAATATCTCATCAGTCCACATTCTTTATCAACTAGTTCTCCGCGCCGCACTTTCTCGTGCAGCTCATGCATATGTAAAGACCAGAATATGTTCCAGCAGCGATAAGGATGTTGCTCGCACCTGCAATGCCTTACAAAAACACGAGCACAATGGCAACATGACGTGCAGCTGTTTAGCGTGACAGTGGTGTAATTGTAAGGAGGGAGAAGACGTCTTGCTCTTCACTCAGCTTGAGACAAGACTAACTTCTCGTTTCGAAGATACTCTGCGGAGGAAGATGACAGGAGCAGAGAATGACTGGATCTCTTTAGTGCCTACAATTACATGGCATGATGCCTTATGTGTGCAGTCAACAGAATAAGGCCTAACGAAGCAGATATCTTAAACACATAGCTACAAGATACCATTAGTTAAGTGGCAATGCACCATGCGGCGTTCAGCAAAACACTGAAAAACATCTGAGGGAAAAAAGAGGCATAGCCTATATAGAAGTTGAAGAAAAACAAAATGTATATTTGTTCAGCTGGCAGGCTTTTTATCCCAAGCAATTTCAAAAAACACTCTCGTATAAAGTGGTAATAAGTTGTATTGTCAAAATTGGGACTTCAGTCATACGAATTTTTATTTTTCTCATAAAATTTCCTATAGCTTCNGTACGTTGTATTGTCAAAATTGGGACTTCAGTAATACGAATTTTTATTTTTCTCATAAAATTTCCTATAGCTTCTCATGAGACCGGGTTGGAACCTATAACCTTGCTGTTGTTAGCGTCATACTAGCACTTAAGTGTTTTGTGATATAGGCCCTACTTGTGGTAGGTAAATCAATAATTAAGTGCTGAGTTAAGACACTACTTAAGTTTAGATGTATGCTACTGTTTAAAATTAAATTAAACATTTCAATTTAATTTTAAATTGAAATAAAACTTCCCTCAGACCTTGTTTTATTTAGATATTGTATTAAGATCCATCTCAGTAAAGTGGAAGCCACTGAATAATAATAATAATAATAAAATTTTAACAAATTTTTTCAGTTTCTCAGAATTGCAGGGGAAAAGTCTGAATTGTGAGATATAAACTCAGAATTGTGAGAAAAAATATCAGAACTGTGAGATGAAAAGTAGACATTTGTTATTATTTTATTTTATTTTTTAATCCTGTGGCCGAAACAGGCTCCCATACAGTTTATCTGTATAAAAGTGGTCATAAAAGTATGTTGTGATTACATGGGGAATAAAACGTTTTTAGTGTTACAGTGACTATTCACAGAAGCACACTTTAACTGCTAGGGTAAAAAGAAGAAATGATTTTTAAGATAAACTGTGGGTTGAAGTCAAAATATTTTGCAAACCCCCCTTCCTTGTTACATAACGTGACAAACAGGCTTAGGAAGTTACAATGAAATCCAAGCTTGTACTTGCCAGCAGTGTGTTGAAAGAATCAGTTTATGTTTGATTTGACTGTAGATCAAAATAAACGAGGATTAATCATTGATCCACAAGACTCCAAGGTAATTAACCTGTTATCTTTATATTACAACAAGAAAAGAAAACAGTCAAGCTAGAAAGGGGCTGGCTCTGGTCCAAGTAGGCTGTCTATAAGTGAATTTACGCAATAACTAAGACTATTTCAGATTTCAAAGCACTGACAAGCACTTGTCATTCGCAAGAATCGTCACCCAGGTAAGCGGAGCAACATTTCTCCTGTTGTTGTATGTTGTTATATAGGCTAGCTGCGTTTTGACCGGAGAGGGTGTAACAAGCTCCAAATATGAATAGCCTACTGTAAACATTTGGTCTAAACTGAACGCGACGATGCGACTGAACTCGAATTAATAGCAATAAACTAAGCTGCGCGCATTCTAGTAGTCTAGTTAAGCGCACTTGCTGTGTAAATATGTTCAGTGTAGCCTAAACTGCGCATTGTTTTTAAAGTAACTTTGAAACAGTGCGCCGATATTGATTTTGTTCGGTAAGGTGTGAAAATATGATCTTGATATAATTACACTGGCTGTTTGTTCAGTAATTACGACGTCCACTTTGTGAACGAATCGTTCTTTTGAGTCGGATCTTTCTAATGAATCGGTTGAACCGTTTCACAAAACGGCTAATTGTACCGAATCTGATGAACAAGTTTAATAACATATAGTAGGCTACTAAACAAAACTTGACTGTATGACATTTATCAACATACAAACGAATTGGTCTCAATAAACTGTGTATTGTAAAACAAAACATAAATAGCCTACTTGATGGCGTAAAGGAACTGGTGAATTGTTTTAAGAACATTGTCCAAAAGAACAGTTTCACATAAGTTCAAAGGTTCATACTATTGCTTAAGACTTCATGGTAGAAACTATTATTACGCTACAGTGAATAAAGGAGAATCGTTTCCTACCTGAAAATTGGCTATTTGCATCTGTTAAGATATCCCTGTCTGTTGTTATTGTCCTACCTGTTCTGTATTATTCTATGTTCTTAGGAAATTTTACAAAATGGCTGACCTGATGAACAATGATGTGTTCCTGGCCTTCTCTACATATGCCACTATTGTAGTCCTCAAAATGATGTTCATGGCCCCTCTGACTGGATACTTCAGGATAACCAGAAAGGTGCAGTTGGTTTAGAAATGTCTGTTTTATACAAATTATAACAAAGAAATGTCAAGTGACTTAAGACTGATTCATTCTGTATAATGCTGAAATCAACTTGACCGTTCAAGTGAAGGCAAAATGTAGATGTGCAAAATGTGCATAATGTAGAGATTGTCTTTTAAAGCCAGTTATTTTTGTCCGTACTTCCGTTTTCTAAATGGCAAGGTTTTATATGGTTGCTCCTCTGTATTAGGCCTATATTTAATGTCTTTCTGTTCATCATACAGGCTTTTTCAAACTGGGAGGACACTGCGATGGGCAACAAAGATCCAGAGAAGAGAAAGAAGATGCTCCAGACCAATCCTGATGTAGAACGTGTCCGAAGGTAATAGCAAATTTCTCGTCTATCCTTATTTATCCTTTTAAGTGGGAGTATTCTCAGTGTTTTTTGCCATTTTGAATCACAGGTGCCATCTGAATGACCTGGAGAACATCATTCCCTTTGTGGTGATTGGTCTTCTGTATGCACTCACGGGTCCGGATCTCTCCACGGCTCTGCTGCACTTCCGAGTCTTTGTGGGGTCACGTTTCATCCACACTGTGTCTTACGTTTTGGCTTTGCCCCAGCCTAGCAGAGGTCTAGCCTTTGGTGTGGGGCTGTTCGCAACTTTCTCAATGGCCTACAGAGTGCTCACCACAGCACTGCTTCTCTAAAGACACTATAGCACTACAGAACGGGAGAGGCCTGTTTTATATCATTTATTGTGCCTGGTGTTATCTTTTCTTATTAAACTGTATGTAATTCATAAAAAAATCTGTCCTCATGTCACCAGTATACAGGTATTTACACATGAGTCTGTGAAGGTGCTGTTGTAATTCACTGTCTCAACTAACAAATGTTTGTTAACAGTCAACAAGTTGTTGTCACAATGACTCAGCAATAAAAAGAGGGTTGCTATCAATGCCAACAGGCTGTTGTGGGATGCATTCCAAGCTCTCAGACCTGCTTTTCTCCATTGCTTAAACGGGGCCTTTTTATTTCGCAGTCTTATCTTGTCTACTTGAGGGTGCAAAGACCAGTTTGGGAGAATTTTGCAAACCCTTCTTTGTTACAATAACGTGAAATGTGAAGTCACCATAAAATGCAAGCATACTTGCCAGCTGTTTTATGTAGCTTACTGTAGAAGTAATCAGTATTTATCTATTTATCTATCTTCATTTACCCAGTTAAATAGGAGTATTCTCAACTAACTAACAAACTTTTATTAACAAGTCAACAAGTCATTATCACAGTGACTCATCAATGCCAACAGGTCTTAAACAGAACTTTTTTATTTTAGGTTTTAACTTATTTAGTCTTAACTCATCTACTTGAGGGTGCCAAGACCAGTTTGGGAGAGAAAATAAGGTCAAAGTTAATTTATGAAATGCAAAACAGTGCAGCTTGCAACATTTCTGATGTTTTGTGTGTGTGTGTGTGTGTGTACAGGTTTATATATCCTGGTGGGGACTTAAACTTTAATAAACAGACTCATAGGGACTCGAGTCACAGGGGGAACCTAAATTGAGGTCCCAATGGGTACAAAAGCTTGTAAATCATACAGAATGTTTTTTTGTTTTTTTTGGGAAAGTAAAAATGCAGAAAGTTTGCTGTGAGGGGTAGGTGTAGGGCGAAATAAAATACAGTTCGTACAGTATATAAAACCATTACGACTATGGAGAGTCCCTACATGGATAGCTAACCAGACGTGTGTGTGTGTGTGTGTGTTTCATATTAGTTTTAGTGTTTACTAAATAGACTAACATAATGCACAACTTACAGATGCAGTGTATTGGTGTACGTTGTCACGAGTGTGTTCAATCAACTGTATTTTTTTCTTTGCCATATTTTTAGAAATAGCTTTAAGACTTGTGCATAAAGAGTTAACAAACTCACCCTAAGAAATATATAAAAATGTCATTAAGTAGGCTATCGCATTTGGGAGAGATTGGCTATTGCATTCACTATTAATAGGCTATATATTTAATAATTTATTTCCTGAACCTTAGCGTTGCTATATGCGCTACTGTTTCAACTAAAGCGACGTCCCCGAAGAACTGTAGACCTCCGAGTGAATATTGCGCAAAAATCCCGTTGCATTAGAATGAAGAGTTCGCTCAAATGGTGTTATTCTGACACGCCCACCATCTCACGTTAGTTCAGGAGTGAAACGCTTTGAAACCGAGTGGCGTCAAAAAGGTGAGAAACGCATCAAAACGCTAATATTACACCTTAGACTTCACTTTAACTTCATGCTCTTGTACTTTTGTTTGTTTCTTGTTAATGTAAAGGCTATATGGAGTGCCATGTCATACATTTTTGACATTCCAAAGAGACCGCCTTGGGCGTCCTAGTCCGCTCTATTGTTTCCATTATACTCCTAAACATACACATCGACAAATGCATGCACAAACTATATTCGATGTAACATCCGTAATTTAAAATCCTTTAAACTGTGCGACATAAACAGTATTAAATGAGATATTTTGCTCTGTTCATGTAGCCTACTTTGGCTATATTAACTCAAACTTTAAAAGGACAAACTGCTAAAGAAATATTTGCTTATAACTGTCTTTGTGGAAATTTTTGTCCATTTTTGGTAAAGTTCTGTAAAGAGGCTACCACATCGTTTTTAATTTGGAGCTTGGCTGTGATACTGACAAGATGCTGGAAAATCCAGTTTAAACTGGCAGCTGTTTTGGAACATGGTTTTTAACTAGTTCAAGCTGGGATACATTGGCCAAATTAGTTTGGTAGGGCAAAAGGAGTGGTGGTATGAGATATTTCGTATCATATTAACCAGTATATTGCTTTTTTGTATTATTCTTTATGTCAAACTAAAGAAAGAATGGCAAAAAGTGTCTTTATATTTTTAACGTAATTATTTATGTTTGCTATTTGTTGTTTCCCATGTGTATTCACTGCTGTTTGAATAAAGATGGCTGAAGTTGTACACATGATTGACAGCGAGGTTTTCCTGGCCTTCTCCACATATGCAACCATAGTTGTCCTAAAAATGATGCTCATGAGCTTCATCACCTCATACTTTCGCTTGACCAAACAGGTACGCTATTTTTTGTGCTCAGTTTACTGCTTATGCAACCTGCATTCTGTAATTTTAGTGTTTTTCAATGGGCTGTCAAGCACTTATTTTCTCAAATTTAATGGCTCTTTTTTAGGCTTTTTCAAACCTGGAGGACACCGTCTTGGTGAAGACCTCAGAAGACAGGAAGAAGCTGGTCAGGGTTGATCCGGATGTGGAAAGAGTGCGACGGTAAACATATAAATGGTTTAATGACAACATCACTGGGTGAGCGATGAAGGTGCTACTGATATTGTCTCTCTTTCTGATGCCTTTGCCATTTTGAATCACAGGTGCCATCTGAATGACCTGGAAAACATCGTTCCCTTTGTGGTGATTGGTCTTCTGTATGCACTCACGGGGCCGGATCTCTCCACGGCTCTGCTGCACTTCCGGGTGTTTGTGGGGTCACGTTTCATCCACACAGTGGCCTATGTGATGGCTCTGCCCCAGCCTACCAGAGGTCTGGCCTTTGGTGTGGGGCTGTTCATAACTTTTTCTATGGCTTACCGGGTGCTCACCACTGCACTTTTTCTCTAGTGGATGGCATTCACTTCATTTAAAACCATTTAGTTTGAGTTTACATGCTTTTTTTTTTACAATGTTATATGAAAGAAATGTGTTGAGGAACCCATTATAATGCTGTTTTTGTGTTTTCTATTGGCTTTCAGTACCACAGTCCCATGAATGCACTTTATAGTGTGAATGAAAACTAAAAATATGGCCTAATACTGCTGATAATATTTAATTAATGTAATCTTTAACTCCTGACACACATTTCAGGATGATTCTAAAGCTTTGACCCGTACTGTACAATGTGAACAGACATTTGTTTTTTGTTACTTATTAATCACGATAAGACTTTGAGCAACAACTTTGGATTGTGTCAGGTATTTAGGCCTATTTAAGTTTGAGTGCATTTAACAGTTTCACAGTAGTTGCGAAGACAAGCAAAGGAAAATGTTTAATTTTTGAAGTACCAACTTGTTTATTGTCAGCAGGTTTAAAGAAAGTATGAACAATAACAAAATGTTTATAAATGGATTAAATAAAGTCTGAAAATAAAAAAATAAGAATGTTTCTGACAAGTGGTTGCAATGATGCTTTAATAGTTTTAAAGTGTGTAAGAAACCAGTGCATGTTTTGTCCACTAGAGGGAGCTATTTGAAAGCCCAAGTGGTACCAATGTTAAGTCCAATGTTTGTCTAATGCACATGGAGCACTTTTTTATTTGTTTCTAACGCACCCTTTGCATGCAGGCGCAAAAAAACTCATTCCTGTGTACTCCATCTGACCGTATTCTGCCTCAGTAGATAAATTGACCTGTTTTGTATAGCCACACGGCTAACATTAGCAGATGTTTGGTAAAAATAGCCCTGCTTAACAGAACAAGGAATGCTATCTTATTATTCATGCTTCACTTATTATCTTGATATGTTATGAATAGCTTCATTTGGCTACTAATTTCATGCAACTATGCACAATCACTGTAATCACTAACAATTAGCCGTAGATACAAACTAAATGTTTTTACTATCGAGTGTTTCATAAGTCTTCAAAAAAGTTCTGTTTTTGAGGTCGTAATATCTTCCACTTGTTTTGAAAAAATTCAGGACCTCCACACATCTAATATAATCGTATGGAATCAACTCTTCAACTTTGAAGCAAAGCGAGAAAATGATCTGAAATTCTGAACTAGCTACATGAAGTAAAATAGAGGTAAGTGAAATATGAATTAGCCTATTTCAGACTGTGAAAGTGTGTTATTTATCATTGCAGGAATTCAGTTCTACTCTGTGAGAAGACAGGGATTTTATGAAACGCAAGTTGTGGCTGACTCATTTTGTCACACGTTTCTAACTGAAATGGCATAATGAACAAGAAAAAACGTGGGGTGGAATTTATCTGTTGGTTTGATTATTATGAGTCAGATCACAGGAATAGCAAGACATTTTGATTAAAAATTACAATGCACGGATGTTTTGTTTACATTAAGACCAGCAATGTGCATTAATAGACCGAATTAATTTTGATTTTCAGACTTTCAATTGGACAAGCTGTCTGAAACGAGACCATTTGTATATTAAGGGCTCTAAAACTAGTTAAAACCCCGCTGTGTCTTGAACCCATGAGCATCCTTCAGCTGCTTTGTCCTTCTCTTTAACCAGCCCTCTCTTGATGTCACAGTAAATACTACTACTTAGCCCCAAGGTCGCCACGGCTGGCCATGCATATGCCCCGTAAAGGCTTTTTCTCATTTGTTTTGGGTCTGTGCCCAGCTCCAGGGTGTGCAATATTTCAGTCAAGCCAAGCATTTTACAGGCTGGCCAGATGAAGAACAGCTAAACCTTGCTCTGTGATCAATAATGACTGATCCGCCCACAAGGGGCTCTCCCTCCGCTGGGGAAAAGCAGGGGTCCGGCCTATCCGAGAAGATTTTTTTGGTGGAAACTCAAGGCTCTTGGAGTCAACCTTGAAGTTGTTCTTTAGATGGACGTTCAGTAAACAAGAGTCGAGACTGACATGTGCTTGAAAAATAGTTCTAGCTGTCTATATATTGATAGACAGATGCTGTAATGGTGTATTCCTCCCACACTGTTTCTATATTACAACAGACACCATATATTTCTCAGATCTTCCCACTGCCTTATTGTAAGGCTCGTTAACTGTACGGCCGCTTAATTAGGCAGCACTTCAAAGTCATGGCGTGGGCCAGTATCAAGGTTTAGAAGAGATTTATATCACACAATGGCTCCACGGGTCCTGAAAAATTAATGAACGCTTAGTCGGGATCCGACTTATAGGCGACACGGTGCAATATAAATCAATTTGAGTTTGAGCCTTGCAATCCGGAACCGACTGTATCTGCTGGACTAGACGTTTTTAGAGCATTTTTGGAGGTGCATCGGCGGTAATGCGGACGAAATAGGTCAGAGGCGGGATGTGAATGCACGGTCCCCTGACCTTTCTTCAATGACGGCATGCTTTCGTTCTTGCTTTCTCACACGAACTAATGACTTGTGAGTTTATGTGAAGTAATTATGGGTGCAGAGATCAGCCATAATCACATTGAGACAGTAGCGAGCGCAGGTCAGGACCATATGTTTGACTCCTTTCTCAGCTCCAGAACAGACTTCAGTGGAATGCGAACATAATAAGGACTAACTAATGCCTTTCGCATTGCTGCTCTCTTCTCTGCCCTTCATCTCTACCGAAGCCCATTACTGAGCTCAGAGAATTGCAGCAAACTCGCCATTTTTTTTTGCACTTGTCAGTGCCATTTATCCACAGGAAGTCATATTATCTCATGTGGGGTAAAACTCACATTGAAATGGCCACTTGAAGGGGCAAATAAATCTACCTAAAATGCTCAGTGAAGCAAATGCCCTGTGTTGACTCAATGATTTCAGCATATTTATCTCAGCGTTACGCCTAATAGATGGCCTGTAGGCCAAAAGGCATGAGAAAGTGGTGCTTCAGCTAACATTTAAGCATAAGCATCATTTCGGTGCTTACGTTAACAGCGCTGAGCCTATTTTTGTTGCACGTCGGACAAAGAATAACCTGAAATTGCACTTGAAACCTTTTTCCCAGTGTAATCTTGTGCAATTTAGACTTATGAAGCAATACAAGAGCTCATTGCTCACATATTGTTTGAAAAAAGATGCATGCTCACATGCACTTTCTATTCAGTAAATCTGCCTGAATCTGGATGATTTAAG